>JABSMS010005474.1:0-15495 GCA_018902275.1 Aleiodes sp. PSUC_FEM 10030003
CTCGGTAATAAAATTTTCGAAATTTCAAAAATTCAAGAACTTCACTTCTTCAAAATGGAATTTTTCCGTAAAATGGAACGCATCGCCAAAGATTCGCCGAATTTAACGTCGATGCGCAATCGTCAAACGAGACATGTGCATCAGCCTCAAAATAATTCGAATAATAGACGAAAATATTAACAATCGAATATTTCACGAAAATTGGACTGTCCCATTTACAAAGAATCTCGTCTATTTATCCAATCGCTGAGCGAGGCAGTATTTTCGGGGCCTGTTTAGTCCACCTTCGGGGCAGTCTCAGGTATAAAAAGGATTTTTAGCAAGTATATTCCCTCATCCAAGAGACCAAAAGTATTTTTGGGTAGTGGTAGTTTTCAAAGCGGCCAATTTCCTTTCTGGATCGTCCAGAGAAAGGAACAAAGAAAGAGAATGTTCTTCATCCAAATGTGTTCACTGAGTTTTGAAGCAACGACCCGAACCGCTCAAGGTTGCTCATAACCGAACGTTCAAAACTTCAAGCACCTGCGTCGAACGCGCGTGCGTCTCTTTTTATAATATTCTCCGCGACGTTTGTGATTGAAAAACCTGCAATTTTTTTCTTCCCCATAATAATGATTTAATTGATGCAAAAGAAGCGAAATGCGAGAGACAAAGAGGCGTGAGAACGATGGTAATTTACGAAAATGACCAAAGAATGGATGATAAAAAGAAGAAGAAAGAGAGAGAGAAAATTGAAGTTTCAAAGAATGAAGAGTAATAAAAATAAAAATAAGTGAGTAAAATACTGGGCCAGAGGATAATAAATGAAAAAAAGGGGGAGGAGAGAAACGAAGAAGGCACGATAGATGCTGCGTTGAGTTTCTGACCTGAGCATTAAGTTCTTTGGTTATACACGCTGGGATTTTTAGCGCGTGCAACCGGTTGCAATCATTGTCGCTTTTGCGAAACTCACAAGTTCCAGGCGGCCGTGGCGCGCGCCTCTCCGCCAAGAGACAAATGCCAAACGAAAACATAAGTATGAAACAAATAGGTGGATAATTTATTTCCGATTTCAGTCTAAAGACGTCATATGATCAAGAAGAAATAATAATCTCACACAAAATTTGGGCAAATTCTTATGAATATTTACTTAGCTCGTTGTAAAAAGTTTCCACATCTTTTCCAAATATACTGAAGATCTACATGAGGTTCCATATCGCCAACTTAATTTCTTGATTCATGAGATACATTCAACAGGAAGTTCTGAATTTTCCACGGGTTAGTGGAATTGTCATCGAAGATGGATGAGAGTTTCAAAAATCAATAGCTGATACAAAGAATGATTTTTGCATCATTTCTGTTTCAATATATGAGAGACTACATATTTTGTTGGCTTTGTTCGCAAGAAAAAGAAGCGAAGGCCAATGTTTTCAGAGTGAATTTTTTCCTCTCCTTGAGGCTTTAAAAATCTCACAATGAACCGGAAACGAGGAAACGGAAACATCGAAGAATATCCCACAGGATATTGGCTTGCATTTCATATTTTTTTTCCACTTCACTTTGTGTATTCACGTGACGGAAAAATTCAGCAGAGAGAAAGTCGATGTGATTACGGCAACAGCGATCGACATTGATTACGACAAATGAAAAGCAGATGGATTTTTACAGGTAATCTGTCCCCTTTTAGGTGGGGAAGGAGAGAAAAAATACAGCTGTTTATGGACCGAGCTGATTGAGATCGAAATACGATGAGAAACGACCCTCCGATGATGTTATTTTTTTCTGGAAATTCATTCTCATTATTTATTTTATTTTTCCCGATTCTCTACGGCTCCTATGACCTCAGACTTCACGCATATGGCGCGAGAATTCTCGAAATTCGGTTGAGTCGTACAGATGGTGAAACTTCACTTTCCATCATTCAATGTGCATGAAATATTCTATTTCCTGAATTTTAGTTGTTAAGGGAAAGAATTAATTCAACGAGAAAAGTTTCTCCACGGAATGAAAAACTGAAACGTAGTTCGTATTCCCAGCCTATGAATTTTTATTGACGCAGAGAGAGAAAATTTGTATGATTAGTATGCGACTGGTGTTCGGTTTCTGTGTTATTTTATTGTCGCATTTGTTAGCACCAAGTAAATGATGATAACAATTGAAAGAATTAACAAAGCATAATAATCCTATCGCCAATGATTTGTTCAAAAAATTACTATTCCCGTGTTATTCGGGGATTTGTGTATGCTAGAAACGTACGAACTAATCTGCGGACTTCCGATTATTCAAGGTATTGATCGCGCATCATTCCCCCGAAAATTTTACCCAAAAAAATCCAAAGCTTGGGAAGAATGCGAATGGAAAAATACTGATGCGGCAGAGTAAATTCTATTTTCGAATTGATTATTAGGGAATATTGCAGAAAAAATGGAATAAAATGAGGCATTTCACTGAAACGGTTCGTGATTGATTTTTCGCTGAAATTTGATCATCAAAAATCTATCTCCAATATCTCTATCAATTTCAACCGATCTTCAACAAATAAAAAATGTAAAATCCACCGAAAATTCAATATTCCCGTTTTCCTTCTAATGTCTATGTTGCCCTCAAATAATAATACGAAGTGGCACATGCGCCGTGGAGAAAGCACCTAAGGCCCCGCGTATTCACGGTTGACAATAAGGGTGAGCCGCTCGTTTATAAACCTCACGGGAGTAGGGGAAACAGCTGTGGTACGAAAAACACCGTGCCGGCGATACTGCAAGCCACGAGAGACAGTGAAAAAGAGGCGAAAAAAACGAGGTAGTAGGTGGAGGAGACAGAAAAGAAGGAATATTCTCGTACCACCTGGCGTACCTGGCTTAGGTTTACCTGGAGGGCCCCAATGGATTTTTACTCGCTCTTTTGTAAGCCCAAAAGCACTCAGCATATAGAAACCCTCTTCTCCTCCTTCCTGCGAAAGCCGAGACGATTCATCGATGGCTCTTTCTTCAAAACTTTCCACTACGAAACTTATCGTATAACCAAAAATAAACAAATCTCGTCTACATTTCATCGATTTCAGATGGCAAAAAAAATGTCGCTCTTCACGCTCTCGGTGCCTTCATCTTAAAAAGCATTCGCAGACGTTTCCGGTCAGTGAGTTTCGAGTTTTGTTTCTTTGTTGGCAAATAAAAGAATTTATGGGGTGCAAAGCACTAACTGGGAGCAACGGGAATTGCTTTATTGCTTCGCGTACATACCTGAAAATTGGACGGGGCAGTCGCATGAATGACTTTTGAAGAATGTGGGAGAAATTATAAAGTTAACTTTGTCAAAGAAAACCATTGAGTAATAGAAGAAAAAATTTGCAGAGAATGATTAAGGTATCATAGAGTTCCGTCGGTAATGAAGAAAAAAATTAGAATTTTCAGGTTAATTCTCGATAAATTGCAGAGTAATTACGTTATTCAAAGATAAAGTCTTGAGAAGTGCAACAAAGTGAGTTAGACACGTGATAATGGGACAAAGTAAGCAAAGTCTTAAAAGGTGAAGTATTAGAGTGGAATGAGGGTTACTACTGAGTGATTGAGATGTGATAATACTTGTACTCTTAATGTTTATGTATGTTATATATTTTTCTTACATTTATATAGTTGTAAAAAATTATGAAAAAGATCGGGAAAATGTTAAAAAATATCATTTTTAACACAGCATCAAAAAATGAATAATTAATTGTCTTCGAATGTGCTGGGGTACTACCCCACGAAATTCCATCTAGAATTTTCTCTCCGAGGAACCGTTTAGCCCGTCTCCTATCGTATCGGAGACACGAGACAGAGAGAGATGAAGATAGGCTATATCTGGCTTTCAATCGATATTTCTCAATGACTGTACCGAAACGGATTTTTTTTGTAGTTTCAAGCAGAAACGTCGTTTTTCCCCTAATAGTGTTTCACGATGCATAGATTCTTAAATTTTTCCGCAATTTAAATATTTCCCTCGAATCCAAAGCGTTTTACCCCCACCACTGCTCATTTGACCAATTTCAATTCATATTCGATAAACGGTGTAGTAAAAACTTTGAAAAAAATCGCTAAAATGTTAAAAAAAAATGATTTATGATTATAATTTATTTCATCGATTTTCGTGCGTTGAAGATCAACGGAGAATTCAGCCCCCGAAATCGCGGGATGCTACGAACCTCAGCGCCACAGCTCCGCAGTGATCACTCAGCGAATTATTGAAACTGTAGGTAAGACAGCTGATCGTTCTGTCGGTAAAACAGAGCTCCTCGTAGCAACAACATAAAGAGAAATTTTTAGAATGTCGGTTGCACTTTGCGCTTACTTCTAGAACATTAATCTTCTTACTGATGAAGCTGAATTAATTGAATATTGAAATTCATCTGTGACTTGCAGAATCATTGAATTCATCTTGTTAAATCATCGGGGATACTACTGACTCCGAGGAAGTTGCGACATTTACCAAAATCTGTGACAACAGCCCAGTTATCGTCCCAATTGTTGTGAGAGTAACGTTGAATGGAATAAAAGATTTTCATTGATATTCAAGAATTTTAGAGGAATAAAGATGTTGACAGTTGAACCAATGGTTTATTGGTCGCAGACTAAAACGGATGTTTTCGTGAGAATCGATATTGATGATCCTCAGGTACAATAGAACTGATAAACTTTGTTTAAAAAATAACGTTTCAGTTGTGAATGTTTAGAACGCGATAAATTTATTTTGGTTACCTCCAGTTTTTGGTGATTATCTCGGAAACTAAGCGAGATACGGAAATTTTTGTAGGAAGATTTTTTATAGCTTTCTTTCCACTCTACAAAAAAGGTTCTTTCAAAAAATTTTGTATCTCGTTTAGTTCTCGAGATATTCACAAAAAACCAAAAATCAAAGAATTTATTTAGGAATATTGTTGAATTTTCAGGGAACGGAAATCAATTTGGATGACGATGGAATGAAATTCACGGCCTTCAAAAATTCAGAGGACGGTCCAATCAATTACGGTTTCTCTCTCGACTTCTATGGCTCAACAAACAGAGAAGTAATTATTAAAAATTAATTAATTGTTCTAGTTAAAAAGAAAATATCAATTTCAGGAAAATTCATACGAATTGATAAATCATCAGTTGCAATTCATCTTAAAAAAGGAGATCGACGGACCGTGGCCACGGTTGACTGTTCGAAAAGATCCGGAATTCTTAGTTCTGGATGCTGATAAAGCGCACAGCAAGACACCCTCAAAGAAAAAGTCGAATGTGCAAGAGAAAAAAGAGGTATTTGAAAATTTGAACAAAGGATTCACAACGGCGAATGAAAAAATTCATAAGGAAGTGTTTGAGAAGAGAGATGTTCATCAAGATTATCCTCACATGTATGGCAAACTTCAGAAAGAAGAGTTTGGCTACAGAAAAGGTAAAATCATCAACTTCAGAAGAGTTTAACGTTTAATTATGCAAATGCTTATGTTATTATTGCAGAAGAACTGAGGAAAGTTTATCTCGTCATCTACAATTTGTGTCAATTTGTCGGATTCATGTATATTCTGACGGTGATGACGATACGTTACTCGCGTGAGGGTCCAGGTTCGTATTTAATCAATTTAATCAACAAAACAAGTCTTGATAAATTCTCTTGAGCCTCGAGATATTTTAAGATTAAATTACGCAAAATTTGAAGGCTTGGAAAAAATTTTTGGTTGCCTTGCTTCAATGTTTCTCGAAGATAACACAAAAGAATAGTTAAACGTTTAATTTGATACCGAAAATTAACTTATGTCTTTTTATTACTTAGTTACTAATTGGTTAATTTATGGAGAGTAGAAGGAATTGGAAGAATCTATGGAAATGCATTCATTTATTCCGATGAAATTTACATTCAATTGACACATTCATAGATTCACGATAACAATGAGCGTCTTTCCGTTGACAGTAAACTTGTACTAATGTTGGAGACTTAATGAGTCCATTGGTCATAAACTTGGCTGAAGTTCCTCAGAGTTTATTGTCATTATTGAGAAAGAGGGTCATTTCCTGAAAGAAAACATAAAAAAATAGTTTAGTATTCCTTTGTAAATATCTCAGGAACGGTGCGGTTTACGATGATTTACCAGAAGACCTTTTTTGTAGCGAATTTAATGGGCTACAAAAAAGGTTTTGTGGGTTTTCCTTTAAACCTGCTCGTTTCAATGTTATTCGTAAAAGAAGGAAAAAGAAATTTCTTCAACTTTCTTTTCACTTTACCAGGGCTTTGTGGTTTATTATGAAAATATCTCGGAAACGGTTAGGTTGAGGAGAATTCATCAAGAGACCTTTTTCGTAGAGCACAAAATTCTCTACAAAAAACCTTTCCTGATAAATTCTCCTAAACCTAACCGTTTCCAAGATATTTCAAAACTAATTCCAAATTAACAAAAAAAAATCACATTTTTCAGATTCTATGCCAAAAACTTATGATACTGTCGGTGGTGTGATGAAATTCATTCAACTCCTGCAATTCCTCGAAGTAATGCATCCAATATTCGGTTACACAAAGGGCAATGCTTTAATAGCATTTCTCCAAGTCGGTGGTCGTGGCTTCATTCTGTTCCTAATGATTGAGTCAGAGCAACGTATGCAGACCAAACCAGTTATTTTTTACGTATTTTTTGTATGGAGTTTGGTTGAAGTATTTCGCTATCCCTATTACATAACGCAAGTATTGAATGTAGAGATAGCGCTGCTAACATGGTTCAGATATACCATATGGATACCGCTGTATCCACTGGGTTTTATATGCGAGGGAATTATAATTTTGAGGAATATTTCTTACTTCGAAGAAACTCAGAAATTTACTGCTTCATTACCAAATGAATGGAATTTTGCCTTTCATTTTCCAACATTTATGAGGCTCTATTTGTTGATACTTTGTGGTCCTGCTATGTATACTATGATGTCGCATATGCATCAGAGTAGAATTAGGAAACTCGCTGGGCCAAAAGGCCGAAAATTGTTGAATGGAAAGAGCGACTAAGATAATTTATTAACTTATTTGTGAAACGAGATGATTCGTTTTTGATTCACCGTTAATTTTTTTTTAATGTCTCGGAATCTATCGGCGACAGATTTTGCTCCAATGCCGAGATATTTGAAAAAAAAGAAATGAAGAACGAAAATGTAAAAATTAATTTTTTTTTCAATCTCTCGGAAACTAAAGGAGATACGAAATTTTTCATGAGGACCTTTTTTGTAAGTCTCTTTGCGTTATACAAAAAAGGTCTTCACAAAAAATTTTGTATCTCACTTCATTTCCGAGATATTTGCAAGAAAAGAGGCGAGGAACAAAAAAGTGAAAATTAATGATTTCAATTTTTTTTGAATATTTGGGAAATTAATGGAGATGCGGAATTTTTGATGAAACCCTTTTTGTAGGTCTCGTTCCGTTCTACAAAAAAGATCTCTACAATTTCTTCCCCACCTCCCTTCGTTCCCGAGATATTTCATAAAATAAACTACAAAATAAAAACCTCAATTTACTCATTAAATTAAATACAAAAATTAAACTTAAGTCCAAGTATTAGCAACTAAAACAAAAATTTCTTTTTCTTCTCTTCCGCAATTGTTCAAAAATAACAAAAAGCAAACTGCACTAATTACCAAGAAAAATGTGTATTCTTTCCATTTGTCATTACTAATTGTAAAATTTACCAGAACAAATAAACATACTAAGAAATTAATAACCCAAGAAATAAGAGAACATTCATCCGTAATGGATAAGCAATAATTCTTATCGCGCATGTCCCGTTTCAAATACCTACGTAAGAGTGGGGAAGTGTAGCCTCCCCGTCAAAATCACGTTTCCTACAAAACTGGAGCGCAGTTGAAAACTTTCAGTAGTTAACCAATCATCCATTATCCACCGTTAATTAATTAATTCAGTCATTAAAATTGTGCGAATCATGTTGCGGGTGATGAAGAAAATACACTCGCTGAGGGTTTTTTCATCGGCGGCCCTGCCGGCTCCGGAAACCAACCCTTCCATCATGTACTGTGGGGTAAGAAAAGTTTCCGCTTCTTCAAAAATAAAAAACGTTCTATCTCAAACAAATGAAAAAATTTAGAATCACAAGAACGACAATCTTTTCAAACAATGAAAAATAATTAAATAAATGCGTCGATAAGTAAATGCGTCATAACCTTGAAAAAATGAATAATTCATTTTAGATCTTCATAAACAACGAATGGCGCCGATCAGAAAGTGGCAAGACGTTCGAGACAATAAACCCATCAACCGGTGAGGTAATTGCTGAAGTTCAGGAAGGTGATGTAGCTGATGTCAACATTGCTGTACAAGCAGCGCGAAAGGCTTTTCACTTGGGTTCAAAATGGCGAACAATGGATGCTTCTTACCGCGGCATTCTGCTCAACAAATTAGCGGATTTAATTGACCGCAACAGAACATATCTCGCATCATTGGAGACTCTGGACAACGGAAAACCGTACTCAGCAGCTTACGGTTTCGATGTACCAACTAGCGCAGGTGTTCTCAGGTATTATGCCGGTTGGGCTGATAAAAACCACGGTAAAGTAATTCCGATAGACGGACAATTTATGGCTTACACGAGACATGAACCTGTTGGTGTTTGTGGCCAAATAATTCCCTGGAATTTTCCATTGCTCATGATGGCGTGGAAAATAGCACCAGCACTTGCAACTGGTAACACAATTGTTCTGAAACCAGCTGAACAGACACCACTTACAGCACTCTACCTCGCACAATTAACTAAGGAAGCTGGTTTTCCACCGGGTGTTGTTAACGTTGTTCCTGGATTCGGTAAAACTGGTGCTGCACTTGTTGCGCACAACGATGTTGATAAAATAGCATTCACTGGATCAACTGAAGTTGGTAAACTCGTTAAGCAGGGCGCTGCTATGAGCAATTTGAAGAGAACGAGCCTGGAATTGGGGGGAAAGTCACCGAATATTATATTCAAGGATTCTGATATGGATTATGCTGTTGAGACCGCACACTTTGGACTTTTTTTTAATATGGGACAGTGCTGTTGCGCTGGCTCGAGAACTTTTGTTGAGGATGATATCTATGATGAGTTCGTCGAGAAGAGTGTTAAGAGGGCGGAAAAGAGAACTGTGGGAAATCCTTTCGAACTTGGGGTTGAGCATGGACCTCAGGTAAATCAAGTGTTTTTGTTCTTCACGATAACATTCTTGGTATCTTTCGAGTACTGGGAAAGTTAATTTTAGCCTCCCGAGCAATTAAAAGTAGTGAGATAACAAAAAAAAAAGATAAGGCCATTTAATTTTGCAGGGGAGAATTTATTTCGGAGGTAAATATCTCAAGAACGGAGGGAGATTGCGAAATTTTTGTGGAGATCTTTCTTGTAGGTCTTTTTTTGCTATACAAAAAAGATCTCTCAAAATTTCTTGCGATTTTCATAATATATAACATCAAAACTAGGATGTGTCCATTTTACCCCAACTTCCCCTAATGCAATTTTTTGAGAATAACTCCGGAATTAAGCCAGATAGTGAAATTTTGCGAGAAAATTTTTTTGTAAAGCAGAACGAGACCTACAAAAAAAAGTCTTATAATTTCGCTATCTCGCTTCGTTTCTGACATATCCCCAAGAAACCAATTCATCTCATTTTCCTGAAATTCGCACTTTTCTAATCAACAGGTGGATGAAGAACAAATGAACAAAATCCTGTCAATGATTGAGTCTGGTAAGGAGCAAGGAGCTAAACTCGAAACTGGTGGGACTAGAGTTGGTGACAGAGGATTCTTCGTTTCCCCAACAGTTTTCGCCGATGTACAGGACGATATGACGATAGCACGTGAGGAAATATTCGGTCCAGTTCAGCAAATACTTAAATTCAGTGAAATCGATGAAGTCATCAAACGAGCGAACGACACAGATTACGGTTTAGCAGCTGCTATTTTTACGAAAGATATCGACAAGGCCAATCATATGATCCAGGGACTTCGTGCTGGAACTGTGTGGTGAGTAAAAAGTGTTTTAGTTGAATAAACCTTCAGTTGTCCAATAAAATAATCTCTTGCGTTTTCATCAGGGTCAATACATACAACGCATTGGCTAATCAAGTGCCGTTCGGTGGATACAAAATGTCCGGACATGGAAGGGAATGCGGCGAGTATGGTCTCGAGCAATACACCGAAGTGAAAAGTGTTATCACTAAGGTTCACCAGAAGAACAGTTAAATTAATCAATAATTCAAACAAATCTCCGTACAAATGACTTTTTCTGTTAAATGAGAATACAAGATTGCACAATAGTTACGTAATATTTTTCATATATATTTTTTAAATCCTAGGCTTATAAAAAATACATGGTACTAATAATTGGTGCTCTTAAATCACAATTCATGTGGGCGGCAAAAAACGAGGAAAAAAAGTTGTTAATATGTTGCCGCTGGAATCGTAACAATGTCAATAAAAAAAATGCAAAATAAGTGCACATCACTGTGTTATCTACAAGATTATTGCATTACATAATTTAACGTATAAAATATACCGAGTGAAAGAAATAGCTGCCACTTTTATTCGAAAGTGTTTTCCTTTATTATCTATTCATGTATATCAGTAGTAAAGTGGCAAACGAAGATAAGTCGATGAATTTTTTATTCTTTTGTGAACATCTTTGAAACGAGTGGGTTGAGAGGAAATTGTCAAGAAATCTTTTTGGTAGAGAATTAAATTCTCGACAAAAAAGGTCTCCGGATAAGTTCTCATAAATCTCATCGTTTCCCTGTTATTGCGAAAATAATGGAAATACTTCTGTATCACTTCACTACTGATACTTTTTGCCCCTCAAAATAAATAAATTTTGAGTAATTAGCGCAGTGATTATCAATCAGGAGCTGTTAAGAGTGATTGCGCATCGAAAAGACTCTCCGACATTATCGCTGAACTATTCATAATTGGTGTACTAACTGTATTGCCAGATTTTTTATTACCAAATGGATAAAAACTATCGATATTTGTTGGTACCAGGTAAGTTGTAATTTTATCAACTGGCGAATTACAACTACCATTTGTATTAATTTTTAATTGGCTTATATCATTATTTACAAGACGTGAAAATAATTCAATGTGATTTTTACCACCATTGTGAATTTCTAATGGTGGTATCCATCGAAAATAACACTGGGACCAGAGTTCAAGGCACGAAATACTAAATTGTGGCTTAAGAATTGACTTATCTAATTCCTTTGAATTGTAAAGAGGGTTGTAGAATAGTAGAATATCTTGATCAGCGAATTGTTCTCGCCAATCCCAAACGCTTCTGAGGACGAGGGGCGTAGTTGGATCCTGAAGAATAGAATTAAGTTTATTTTATTTTCAGTTGAAATGATTTTTCAATGATATTTCGGAAACTGAGCGAGATAGAGAAATTTTCATTTGGACCTTTTTTGTAGAGCTGAAAACTAGCTACAAAAAAGAACCCACCAAAAAATTTCGCATCTTGGTTCAATTCTGAGATATTCGCAAAAAAAGAAGTTGATCGTAAACGAATAAAAATTCATTATTCCATTTTCTGATAATATCTCCAAAGCAAAGCGAGATACGAGAAAAAATATAGAGACCTTTTTTATAGAGCGGAAGAAGAGCTACAAAAAAGGCCTCTACAAAAATTTCGCTATCTGCCTTAGTTCCCGAGATATTCTCTAAAATCCAAATAAAATATTTCATCATAAAAAAAATGTCATTACCATAGCTGCCAGAGTTCTATCTCTCTCGCAATTGAAAATAAACGTATCAAAAATAGATACATGCGCAGTATCCCACAGTGTCGTCAAATACGTTTCCGTGAATTCAAATTTCGATGGGAATTGTTGCGTTAATTGCCAAACGCAATCAAGATAAAGAAGAAAAAGCGGTGATTTTTCCGATTCAAATTTAACAATGTGTCCTAAACGATCGCAGAAAGGGTGTCCAGCTGCTACCCATTCTTTTTGTATCAGAGATTGAAATCCAATTATTGTTCGAAAATATGGATCTAATAATAATTGCACTAAGCTCGATACAACGCAGCACATATCTCTCCCAGCTCCTTCTGCAAGTAAATAAAATAATTGTTTAATTGAATTATTTCAGCAAAGATTTTGCAAATAAAAATAATCACCTTGTAATATAACCGATGTTCCCGATACCAATTGCTCGCTGGCTTCGCCAGTTTTTTGAAGACACAGAGAAACATATTTCAACCATTTAGAACTTTCCAATGACGAATAAAAATTATTGTCCTGAATCCAAAACTGTCTTATATTTTCTGTAACATAATTTTCAATTTATTTCCCCTCATTTTTCATGATAAAATAATGGATAAATGAAAATACAAACCTGGTGAACACAGCGTAACTAATTTTGAAAAACTCCCGGCAATTGATTTAACACTTATATCTTTATTTAATTCAAGCACAGCCATTGGTAATTTTTGTGGATGACTCTTACGTATATTTTCTAACATAATATTTTCTTGTGTTCTTTCAGTAACAGTTGGCATTAATTCCGACATTTTAACAAGCGCAGCACCACGATTATTTGACCATGACCACATTGGTGGACGACCATCTTGGAAGTGTGCTGCAGCACCAGCTAATTGACTATCAGTTACTGATGCTGGTACAATAATATATTGCGGCAAACTGAAACAATTTTAATGCAGCATTTAGATTCAATTTTTCTCGATCATCTTGCAAACTAAACGAGATACGAAAAATTTCGTGAAGCTTTTTTGTAGCTCTCTTTTTGTTCTACAAAAGAGGTTTACAATTTTTTTTTCATATCTCTCTTAGTTTCCGAGGTATTATGTAAAAATCAAGTTATTAACATTAAAATGAAAATTTGATAAATCAGTTTTTGGTGAATATCTCCAAAACTAAGCGAGATACGAAAATTTTTGTACATAATTTTTTTGTAGCTCTCCTCCTGCTCTACAAAAAAGTTCTCTTCAATTTTTTCCGCATCTCCGTTACTTTCCGAGATATTCGCAAGAAAACAAATTTTAATTTACCTCGGGGACAATTGGAACGAAGCATTAGCAGTCGACAATCTCCAATTCCTCTTCAATTGTTCATTACTCTGTGCAGTTCGATCAAACTCCGATTTCCAGTCCCCCAAATCTCGAAAAAACTTGACTCTTTTGTCAACGCTACTGTAGTAAGCCTCTTGAAAGTCATAAGCGAACAACAAATGATGCCTACTCGGAAAAGCATGATGTAACAGTGTTGCAAGCAGATTTTTCCCATGACCAACTGGTGAGAATTTAAATGAGAATGACCACGTACGAAAGTTTTTACAAACAATAAAAATTCCTTTTACTTTAGATGGTACAGTACTGCCTGGTAATAATTTTCTCTTTTTGTCACCAATAATTAGATAAATCTCATCGATATTTGATAAACAAGTGTCTGTATAACCGTACAAGTAATTTTGTTGACGATTCAATTCATCGCCATTAGTATCATCGCTCGTTATAAACGTTAATTTGAAATTCGTCACTGATAACACACCAGATATTCCTTTTTTTAAATCACCAACTGGTGAAAACATGAGAACACTCTGTGCCTCAGCAATTAAAACTTCACCAGGTAACAATTTTATTTTATTCTCGGACAGTGAATTCCTCCGGCTCGTATTAACTGTCTGCACAATTTTTAAAAAAATTATTAGATACAGAATTATATTAATATGAACAACCAACAATTACCTGCATCTCATGCTCCTCGAAGCCCACGTAGCTAATAAAATTATTGCTACTTTTATTTTCCATGATTGATATTATTCAAATTGATTATTTACGCACAATTTTCCATTTTTCAAATGATTTAAACATTTTTTAACTATCTACCATGATTATCAAAAAAAAATTTAACGAGTAAATTCCTCTCTGTTTACTCGGATCAACTTGGTTTACTCCCTCCGACACACAATCATATGACATTATACATATTAAATTTTGCCTCGTGACGATTCTCAGCGACGTTCATGAAAATACGTCGTTACCGTACATAAACTAGAGATCGCTGCGAGCGTTTGTACCAGCTTGCGGATATAGAGGTCTCCCTAGCTTCGTCAATGGAGTTAAAGGCGGAATCTGTCTGATATCTCTTTATTATTATAATCGGATGACCAAGGACTTTTTGTCAGAGCCAAAACAAGAAGAAAAATTATGTCGTCGCCTGAGAGTCAAAAGGGCGTAAGTTTCCTTTCTTAAAAACCTACAATTGAATCGATACTCATTTTTCCATAAGAATACCGACTGACTGTCCTTAATTAGTCAAATTTAAATGCTTCGCTACCCATTGGAATATAGTATTTTCAATAACATGGAGGATTTTGAACCATACATATTATGGATATCGATGAAAAAGAGTGATTCAGGAGATATTTACAGCAACATGGAGGATTTTGAACCATCCATGTTATGGATATGGATGAGAAAGAGTGATTCAGAAGATATTTTACAGTAACATGGATGATATCTAACCGTCTACATTATGAATAGAGATGAGGAAGGTTGATTGGGAAAGATATTGCCAATATGGAGATTTTCAACCGTCTGTATTACAAATACAGATGAAGAAGGTTGATTGAGAGAGATATTTATAACAGGGAGGATTTTTTAACCATCCACCTTATGATTATAGATGACAAAGGTTGATCAAGAGCAATATTGCCAATATGGAGGATTTTCAACCGTCCGTCTTATGAATACAGATGAGGAGATTTATTGAGAGATATTTATAAATGGAGGATTGTTAACCGTCCGTAGTATGAATAGGGATGAGAAAGGTTGATTGAGAGAGATATTTATAACATGGAGGATTTTTGAACCATCCAGCTTTTGATTATAAATGACGAAGGTTGATTGAGCGAGATATTGCCAATATGGAGGACTTTTTAACCATCCACCTTATGATTATTGATGGCGAAGGTTGATTGAGAGAGATATTGAAGATTTTGGGGATTTTTAAACGTGCATCTTATGAGTATAGGATGAGAAGGAGTGATTCAGAGAGATATTTGTGAGATGAAGGATTTTGAATTCAATTAAAAATGGAATATCAATGGGATTATTTAAAAATGACAAATCGAAGTATCTCTCGTATTTCAATGATGCATTGCTAGAAATTTTCGGAGCATTACTTTTTAAGGTATGGTAGATAATCTTTTGTGAATCTCGAAATTAGTGCATAAACACACGAGAATGCGGAGTGTGGACGGTGTTTCTTCCCTCGATGGAGAATTGGAATTCCATGAGTGTTGAGATGTTAGAAGGTTTCACGGTATCTATGTATGAAAATTTTTTATAAGGGATTATTTTTTCTATAAAAAATTGGAACTATTCTTAGAAGGTTCCAATCTGTTATAGAACAAATTAACTATTATCGAACATTTTCAAACGAATTAGCAACTTTCAAATGTCTACAGTGATTATTCAGGATAATTTGAGGTGACTCAATAATTTAATAGTGTTGAATCTATCAGCAATATAAGCTC
>JABSMS010005485.1:0-15479 GCA_018902275.1 Aleiodes sp. PSUC_FEM 10030003
AAAAGGGCGTAAACCGAATGACTCAACTCAGATGATACAGTTATTGTTGAATGAAGTTAAATTAAAAAAGAAATTAGAACGTATTTGATTGAACAGTGAAGCTTCTGTATTCTATCGTTTACTCGGAGTCCATATTGGTTCAAAGCCATTGAAATGACCATTCGGACCTCTTGGGATCCTGCCCTTTGCTCTACACTCAGTAGCTCCCTCTAAGTCCATTCCTACTGCTACCACCCATGTTCAACTATTGCAATTATGAGAAATGAGCTAGGTGATGAAATGAACACACTATTTACTTAAGGCAGTATCTCCCTGTGGGTGCTCGAAAAAAAGAGCATTTTCAGGAATTTCTTATGAAGTTAATAATGAATATATTCATGCCGGGTTTTTTAGGCCTATTGAATAAGCTCTTGAACTACATGAAAAAATTTTCATTATATATTGCAATCATTTAAAATTGTAAAAATCAGAGTAAAATCGATGGGACTATTCTAAAAATGAGCGTACACTTTTTTTCCTCCCGTGATCAAAATTTTCTCTCCTCCATACAGTGAACAAAATCTGATATACCATGATTTATAAAAAAAACGGAAAAAAGAAATTGCAGTAAATAGAATGAGTTAAGAGATGGAGAAAGCGAATGGATAGTGAAGCACAAGTGGTGTATATAGTGACTGAAAGGAAACGATTCAAAGGCCCTGAAGGAAGTAGAATGGCCCGTCCGTGGAGACGAATAAAGTTTTCGGCTACGGGCCATCCAATCTTTTCCCACGGCTCATTGGACTTTTATTTGGTTTTCCGGGGGAGAGCAGAGGCGAGCTATACTGTCTCCTCTGAACCTACGTTCTATCTATTACGCGGAAAGAGAAGACAGTCTATGTCACGAAAGAGTAACTCGTTCTGGCTATTTTCGATAGAGCATGGAATTGGGGAAGAAGGGAAAGGACTTTCCATGTACGAGACCTCACTCACTTAAACTCCTATATATATTACAATGTTATGGTGCTCCAAATGGTAGTCCAGACGGTAGAGAAGGATACGAGACAATAGACAAAAGAGCGAGGGAGATAGAGAGATAGATGGAAACGGGTTGAGGTGAGATATACCGTTTGACTCTGGAGCCCACAGACCTGGTGAACCTGCCGGGGCACCAGGTGCACTTAACCGCCCCTCAACCAGCAAGTATATGAGATACATGGCTCCGGATCTCGTTGTCAGTACGTAATACAGTTTCCGTACGCTAACCTCACCCTCAGCTAGCTATCCTCAATTTTCCTATGGAATCTCTTACGAAATTTATAGAAATAACGATTAACACGTGCAATTACGTTCCTCCTTTGATCATGTTTTATGGCAATGCCCAAAATATATTCCAAAAAGAAACATAGTTATATCTGATCTCCAGAATTTAGGCTTTAATGCTCTACATCAAATAAAGTATTTTTTGTTAATAAATCGGCCATTATAAATCACTGATAAATCTGATATTCCACAGGCTCCGCAAACTCCGCGATATTCCACTCTTCAACCATAGGATAACAGTTATCTGTAAAGATTTCTTGTACTTTTTTACATCACTTCCTTGATCTCGAACAATACTCATTTCCGCAAGTTTTATTGCACTTGAGATAGAAAAGAGCAAGCCGAAGACTGACAAAGGGAGTACAGGATAAGAGAGAATGAGGTAAAGAGAATTGTGGGCGTGACACACTCATCCTCTCCTCTCTCCCCCTTTTTATTTCATTTTCAACAATTCTTCTTCTTTTATTTTATTCACTTCTTTTTTCATTCACCTTTTTGTCTCTCTTCACAACCGGAACGTATCGAAATTTCAAAGCGGAAATGAGTTTTACGTAATAGAACTGGTGGATCCCCAATGATAGTTTTAGTTGAGCCGGGAAATAGAGCTCCAAAGGGTAAAGCGGAGAGGAGAAAAAATAAAAGTGCAGAAGAAAATGCGGAATAAAAATAAAGGAAGAAAAAAATCACAACAGAAAAAGAAAACAAAGATATAGATCGTTGGGTACTATTGGATTTTAATGCCCTCAGCGTATCGGAAACAGATTTACAATTTCTCTTTTTCTATTCCTTTTTTGTTCTATTCTTTATTTTCCATTACTCTGATCATTGACTGAAATCATCACGATAGCTTAATGATAAACAAGCCGCGTTTTCTTTTCATTGGTCACATGAATGCATCCGTTGCTCGTTTAACTTTGCTAGAAATGGTGAGCATCGAACGGTAACCAATATAAAATAACTCGTTTCTTTTTTTTATTCTCCTCTGGTAGCTGTATTCGACTAACGAAATATATATCCCATGGATAAAAGGAGCCAAAGTAGAAAAGAACGTATATTGCATCACCGATATTCAATTTCACGTCTTACAAAATCCATCCTCGGATACTATCTCACCACGTGCGCATTCTACCGTGCGCATCCACGGAAAAACGCCGCCCCGGGGGATAGAAATTTTTAGAAAAAGATCCGCTCCTTCGGTTAATGCCAGTCTCTCTCTCTTCCTCCAGTTCCCGCAGATATATAAATATCTTTTTCCGCCCTGGACTCACTCGGCCAACTTTGCCTCTGGCAGTTGTATGCTTCTCTACTGCGTGCATTATTCTAGCTTCCTTCGTTTTCATTTTTCTCTCCTCATTGATTATTTTCTAGCCTCACTGCCATAGAATAGTTGTGCTCTGCCCTTCATTTTTCTCCATAGAGTTGTTATGCTTTTTTTTCTTCATCTCTCTCTCTCTTTTTTTAATCTCATCTTTGTTCACGAAGCTCTAGATGTGATACGAAGATGAAACACATAGCTGAAGCAAAATCTGCAGATTAATTGGGGAACTAGAGGGATTTCATTAGTGAAGACAAACAAAGTCTCGATGAAAATTAATACCTTACGTTGTAGCAAAAAGTGTGGAAAAATTTAATAATGGAGGTTGCAAGAGTTTGTTCAAATTCATTTTTCAATTTCACGCGCCTCCAAATAATAGAGAATTTTAATGGCGAAAGAGAAAATAAATTGAATTATATCACCAACAATATTTATTGCTCGATGGTTTGCAATTGAAACGTTTTTGGATGGTGAAGGATAGAGAATGGAGCTATATTCTATATTGATTACCCACAAAATCGTCACTGAGGTGAAAATTCAACTATCCTCGGGGCTAGCCGTTGTATTTTCGGATACTGTGAGGATGTGGAGGTAGGCAATGGGAAGCCGTGGAACCGCGGCCGGAAGGGCCGTTGGTTGGAATATGAGGTTGAAAAGAGGAAAGGGGAGATGGGCAGGGGAGGCCGGTAGTTAGACTATAAACCACCGAAGACAATGGCTGCTTCGGTAATAGAATAACGCGCGAGGCACACGCCACGTCCGATAGTCGATTTAATTAATACCGTTATCCAGCGAGATCCAGGATGGCGTGGCTTTTGGTGTTACGAAGAGGAGAGGATAAGCGGGAGAGAGAGAGAGAGGGTGAGAGATGGAGGAGAAAAGGGTGCAGAAATGGCAGAGGAATGGGGAGAAGGGCTTGGAGGCCCATTGAGCTTTGCCTGTTGGCTATTCGATCGGATAGATTGCCACGATTATTCAATCTCGAGCCGAGTATGACAATAAAGCCAGTTACTGCATGCCACTACAATCATTTTGTGTCGTGTATGTGATATTATTTTTATCGTTTAATTATAGGGGTGTACGGGTGAAATTAAATGGATATTTTAATTACATTGGCAGATCATTCTAGGCTGCTAGAAATATCTGGGAAAATTCAGGTAAATTAGTTTGAGGGAATTCAATGCAAGGATAATGAATTTGAATTAACTCGGGAATTTTATGTGAAACTGCACATTCAAAGAAATTTTACTGAAATCTTGGGAATTTTTTCCGAACATGATCTTTATTTTCGTTTCATGTAGATTTCAGTGCTTAGCACATTTTACCCTTACGAATTTGGAGAATTTCTGCGAGTTTGTATTTTATTCATTCATTTTTCGCTAAAATTAAGTTCTAAAGCCATTTAATTTCCTAACCTGGATGATAAATTTCGATTTTGTCAATAGTTTCCGTAATTTGGCATGAAAATTTAATTTAAGAATTTTAATCAGCGTATTCTTATACTGAGAGGAATTTCGATGGTTGATTTATGAAAGAGCTGACCGTTTTTCTTATTCTGCAAGGAATAATATTATTTTCCACCCGAATTCTTTAATTTCACTTGACTTCTAAGTTTGACAGAATAATTTTCAATAAATTGCTCGCTATTCTTTCTTCTCTATTTATTTTGTCCAGTAAACAAACTGAGTGCCGTTTTTTTTGTGAGCTTTTTCAAACCGTTCTCTTTGTTACCTAAAGCAATCTTCCTGCGATCGCAAGTCACAGTTCATTTGGCCAGTTTCCAATTAAACAACGGAACTGATTATCACACTCGTGCGGCATTTTAGTTTAACAAAAAGGGGAGATATGGCTCACGTGTGTGTATGTATGTGGGTTGCCATCGTCGAAACGATAGTGGCTGTATATTATAGTCACTTGAAATGTATAGTACATATATGAGAGAGTCGAGTGAAATTTTCTCTATACGAGTATAATACGTATAATCGAGTTTATCATAGCATTTTGTTGGTATTGTCAAACTATCCACTATTTCGCTGCACAATGAGGATTCGAATTTCAATAATTTTGCTGAATAGCTGCATTAACACATTCTTCTGTCATTATCTCATTTACCTATGGAATTTTTATGTTTTATCAACAAAGAATAATTAATTATTTTTTCATAATTTATCCTGAGTGTCTCGTGTCGTATTTAATTCCACTCATTCCCGCTTTCACTTGGACTCTATCAGTTCTCCCTCTCTCTTTTCTAATGGAAAACAATTCGGGAGTATTGGTTATAAATTAGATCATTGCGAAATTAAATCATTTTGTATTTATAATGATAATGAATAATTAACATTCAACTACACATGTAGAGTGATTCACTTAATGACAATAAATTGCCACAATTTCCAAATATGTAACTTGATGATTTTCATTTTCTCCTCATTCCATTTGTTATCACATGAATGACAAGTATTTCAACGAAATTTCAACATTACCATCGTCCACACATTGAATTCACATACCACTCGGCTAATTTAAATTTTCACAAATTCAATATTCTGTACATTGAGATTACTATCATCAAATCAAAATACACTACGTGATGTGTATCTCAACGCTAATTTCCTCATTCAAAATATATTGTTGTGTATGTTATAATTTATTTGTGACAGTGACATTAATTAATGTAGTTTCAATTATTTCAGTATTATTAGTTTTTGATGAATTAATTAAATTCATGGGTGGGGAAAATTCAAAGACTTCAATATTCCATTGTTATGATGAATTAAAAAGTCGCTGCAAGGTACAAATATACTGTTAAATGAGATTAAAAAATATGGTTATTTTCCATTTAATATAGAATCTGCATTAAACCAAATATTGACGCACTCATTCATATTAGTAAATTCCTAAAAACATGTCGTCGCCCTACAATCAAAAGGGCGTAAGTGCCATTTTTCCTTGCTGGATAATAAAAGGGTGGAATACGAAAAATTGGAAAAACTGCTTATTTAGACGGTTCAACTACAGTATAAATGCCGAATAAATACGGAATAAGTACCGAATTTATACAGAATGAATTCGGAATTTATACCGCATTTCCAAAACCGCGAGGAGAATGAAAAAAAAAATATAGGTGGGACAGGGAAAAAACAATAAAAACAAATCGGTGAAAACGGTAAGCTCTAAGGTCCACAAACCGTTTCAATGATGTCGGTGACGAGTGTGTAAAACAATACGGTGGTTATTATACTTTTATCGCGGACGACTCAGCTTTTCAAATGTTTGGAAGTCCCTGGCTGTTTGTATTTTCCGGTGTTTTCTCGCTCTCTTTCGGAGTCAACATTTACTTGTGCACTTAGAAAATAAATATCATTCATTTTTTACTAGTACAGCATTGGGTATCATGATGTGAGCTAGTGCTTTTTTTGTTCAATCAATCAATTATTGAATGAAGTCAGGTATTATACCTTTTACCATTTTTAGTCTCATGATCGATGGTTTTTTGGGAGAATTTTTTCGGAGCATATTTCAATATTATGACATATAGTATTCATTGTCTCACTAAAATTTTCGATCTGCCAGCGTCAGCTGTACAGCCTGTGCACATGTACAATAGGTACGATCTCAAGACAATGTTTTTATATAAATTCTGACATATTATGACTATAATAGCTCACAATAGAATTTTAATTTCTTGAATTTTTAGATAGAGGCATTTTTGTAGATATTTTTTATGAATTTACAGTGTATATTATGCCCTGATGAGGGTCTCAGACAGATATTGAAACATTAGAATTTTAATGAAATTTACAATTTGAACAAGGCCGATGGAGCCATTATTTCAACAAAATTAATATCATTGATACGATCATAAATTCAAATAATAAAAAATGTGGAAAATTTGGAAATGGCTATCGCACCAACTATGGATCTGAGAATATTTTCAGTTGCATTATGGATTGGAAGCGAACCTGTTTAGAAAGGAACTAAGCTCCGTAGTGACGAAAGATCGACGTAATTCTCCCGACGATCAATTCCAAAATGCATCCCAAGTTCCGCGCCTAACCCGGGGGAATCTGGGGATTTCGAAAAGTGTCAAGACCAGGCAAACGTGTTTCCGCTGAAGACTGGTTAAATCAATGTGAACTAAAACTCAATACTCGTACGCTGGTTGATTATCCAAGGATAGAACGACGTGAGGCTTAGTTTGACTTATTTAGTATTCTCCACCGAGTCAGGTTTTATGTGAAACCTGTGAAATTATCAAGTTTACGCGGAGAATAAATTTATGAAATCAGTGTTATGAATAAGAGAGGAATTATAACCAACATTGTTTGGAGCAATATCCGCTCACTCATGTTCTGCCAATTATTAACGAGAGCTCTGGCTAGAAAGCTGATTAATAACTAGATTAATATCCAACAAGGGATATTACATCTACTGTCCGTTTTATTGCGTTTCACAATATTAGTAGGTCGTAGAATCTTGTAAATTGCAAACGTTTTTACGGCATTTTACGTCCCATCCCTTCTACTCCATCACATCAAGAAAATTAATAGAGCGATGTAACTTTTAATCACGGATAATGAATATTAAATTCAAGTGCGATGGAAGAATGAGCCTGTTGCAATTAGAATGATGCTGTTATGATTTTAGTAGACTGTCCGCAAAACTGAAGTGGAAAAGTTACGTGAATGGAAATGAGACGAGCGAGATTCGAGCCGCAAGGCAGACCACTTTATTTCACACAAATTCAAGCCTTCAGTTGATGAATAAATGGCGGACATTTGAAGTGGATGGCGGAATACATGTAACTCGAATAAAGTACTTCGTGAAGTAAAAGTTAAAGGAATCGAGGGTACTGAACAAACGGTCTACGATGATTAGTTTTTCAGGTCTGTTTCTAATCACATTAAAAATATAACAATGACGAAAATTCAGACATATTATCAATACTATGATCAAGAATAGTAATAGGACTACAATCCTCAAAAACGATCCACTAGGAAATTTAATGAGTATGTATGCATTTCATCACATTTCGCAATAAGCTTAATGAAAGACTCCTCCACGTTTCCTACTATCTTCATAAAGCAGGTACAATTCACTCTCGTTAGTTGCGAACAGTTGACCGAATTTACAGTTAACTGCTGGCATCCGTTCTTGCGGCTGAACCGCTCTTTGTTCTGGGAATTGAATGAGGATCTATTTTCATTGATATTTTTTAACGATGTGACTATTCACATTACATACAAGAAATTTCACATTACATACAATAAAATTTAAAATTAAAATTACTTTAATTCGCTTTTTAACTGGCTATTCAAGCCAGTCGCTCATTCAATTCAATGCAATCTTTTCAATTTCTTAGTATTCATTTTTCTCAGTGTATGAGGGAGTGTGTACTGTATCAGAATTCGAGACCTAAAATGACAGTCATTTCTAAAAAATTGTGATATGACAATGTTATGACCATCACGTGACGTCAAGAATTTTTCATCCTTCAGAACATACTACTCACAAAATCTGTGATATTTAAAGCCAATAAAAATATCCAGCCTCAGTCAATAAATAACTTTTTTCATTCAAGCACAGTGGTAGTTCGCTTTTAATTGAAAAAACAAGAAATTCATATGAAAATTGAATTTAGGGGCTTTGTGGTTATTTGAAATGTACGCCCACACTATGCGGTTGTAGTTTATTCAATTTTTCGTTAAAACCAGAGTGTTGTAGGAACCAGTGGTTTGCCCTGTAAGCATATACTGCTTGAATACTGTACGTTCATAGTGCACGCGAGTCGTGCATCATCCCTAAGCGATTTTAAGTATACGGTTGGCCATGCTGTTGGCCTCCCGTGGCCTCTAAGGCCTTTTACCTAACTGTATTTAACACTGAAATGAATATTCATTGGTATTTGCTAAATCATGATGAAACATATACCAAGATTCTATTACACTCGAATTTTCACTTGAATATTTGATAAATTCACTGTCTACTTCACTTTCATCTGTGAACGTAGCGGATACTGATAGTAGGGAGACAGGAGCGCAGGAAAAAAATGAAAATAAAAGGATGAAGAAATAAAAAGGGAACATTTTAGAATGAACAATGGTGATAATTTACGATTCAACGAGTTTTCCTCGTAGGCCACTCGATAACGAGATTGCACCGCCTTCCGTCGGTTCTCTATGAAGAGAGGCGGATAACGAGAAGGAGCAGAAGGGAAAAAAAATGAATAGAAAGTGGGAAAAAAGAAAATAAAAGATAGAACATATCGTACAGGAAAACCGAACACGAATTTCCTTTTTATAGAAATAATTTTACGGGTAATTTTTTTGTCCTTTTACCACCTCTTGTCATTGCTCTGTTTTCTTGTGTGTTTACCACGATGGTATTTCAATATTCTGAATATTATTTTTCACTCGTCTCTTCCATATTCATCTGTTTTTATCAGGAAAAATCTCCATTCTTTGGAAGAATAGAAACGATGTGTAACCGAAACCAATAAATTATCACGAGAAAAATGTGGATATTTTTTTTGGCAAATCAAACAGAATGACTTTTATAATATCGATGTTATAATCGAAAATTTAATTCTGTTCATGTTTCTATTCTGTAATCGTACGTATTGACCTTTACGGTAATTGAGAGTATTTTGAAATTGAGTAACTGAAATCGAAGATGTTTAGAATTGAAATACGGTACGTATTTTAAAAAGTTGTAAAATATCATTGTGTATCTGAAAAATTAAGTTGAAGATATTCAATTGCTTTTTATGTTTGAAATTAAGACATTTTTCAATTATTCAGTCATCGGAGCTTGAAGATATAAGAAGAAGCTCAGTTAAGAAATGCTATCCAAACACAAAAGTGTAAGATATCCTTCGTGCCTCAGTAGCGTATTGTTATTTTCTACAGAAATATGGAAACAAAGACAAAGTGAATTAAATAAATGAGAAAGATAGCTATATTGTTATAGATAATTTATATATGTTTTTTAAATTTTGTAGAAGTCAAGTTGAATGATAATCGGAAAACTCCGCGTCATCAGTTCTATGAAATAAATTAAATTGTTACTTCAAAAAAATTATGAAAAATACTCCGTTTTTCACGCTTCTGAATGCATTTCACCCCTTAACGTCGAACATTAGTTTTCGCAGTGCCTGTAGATTCACCACATAATCAATTAATTTCCACGCAAACCATCGAGTTTCTCCTCCATTGACGTTCATAATTTATTTATCCTTATTCCGTCCCTTTTATCATACAGAATAATATCAGATGAAATTAATTCCAAAATTGATAATCCGCTGGATTAATTTTACGACTGAGAAGTCACTCGGATATATTGAACTGTCTTGATAACGGCAATGGATATCGAATTGTACCTAGAAACTAACGTCAAATTCAATTAGCGAAACTGCTCTATTATATATAGTAAAGACGCACCATACATCTATAGAGTTGTCCGTGTCGTCCAATGAAGCTCGAGTGATGCTGCTATTTTTCTCCTTTACAAAACTTTCTGCTGAAGGCAATCTAACTTGGTGAAATTTTCTTTTTTTTTGCTTCCTGCACAGAGAGTTGGTATTATTGAAGATAGCCTCGAGGAAAATCTTTTCTGGGCATTTCATCCGTGTACCTATCCCCAGTTCCCCCTGCCCCTTCCTCTTTATTCTGTTGCTTCTCTCCTTTCTTTTTCATCTATTCTCTTATTTCTTATGCGACTTGTCTATTAGCAAGATAATACTTCAAGTTTACTGAAAAGAGAAGAGTAAAAAATAAGTTTTTTTCTCACAAAACTTTTCTGAAATATTATTAGTAGAGTATCAAGCTCAAGACGACTGCTGCAAGTTTTGTTTGAAATTTCAATTGTATATATCCATGTAAATGTATTCGTTTGGAAAACTCAATGTTCTGTTCAAATTTTTCATTATTTTTTTCATTTCTACTTCAGGCGCATGTTAATTCTTCAGTTTTATACATATTTCTTATTTTTTCTCCTCCTTTTTTTACTTTGAAATTTCTTCCATTTTAATTAAAATTATTTCATTTGGCAATGGCTATCTCGTAACTCACTGCTAAGTTCAGTGAACTCGGGGAAATAGAAACGAACAGTAAATCACTGGATCCAATTGTTCCTAGTGTAGTGCAATTAATTACAGGTAAAATGTCACACTTCCACCAAGGCAAAAGAGAACAATGTATTACTGGCATGATTGAGTATAAATTGAAGAAAAAAATATATATAAATGAGTGTAGTAAAAGAAAATTGAATCAGAATATATTTCAAAATGATTTGTATGAAATATGTACATGGATAAATGAGGATTTCCATGTTATTATTTAATTTGCATTCTTAATTGTACAGAGTTTTCTCTTCAGAGATTCAACGATGTGATTTAAAAGTGTAATTCTCATGGGAATTTAAAAAAAAAACGTTAAAAAAAATTAAATTCCTGTGGATATTATGCGGCAAACAAAATTGAGAACTGGTTACAAATATTATGGTAATTTATTAATCATGCAGATGGTACTTTCAATAAGCTTAATCGCTATTCAAGTTCTTTATTATAAATTTTATCCGTCTTCACTATCTTCACAAACTCGGGGATGTTTTTTTTTTATTCAACTCCTCTGTCGTCGGGGCACTTTTTTAATTTCCACAGAGACAACCATTTCCAATTACGATCGCAGCGGCAAGTGGTAGTAGCACTGAATATACTTTAATCTTGGTGGATTCTTCTAGTTAGATTATGAAATATTCGTCCAGGTGGATTTCGTTGAATTTCATGCTCTCATGATGGAATAAGGTAGAACTTCATCACGTTATTCGACGATGCATTAGAAATAACATGGAACCTGCATCACTTGCGTCATTCGAAAGGTAACAAACCTTTGGACAGAGCGAGTTTTACAATCACGAAAGAATTTTTATTATATTATAGCAATAAGAGTCAGCCAATCTAGGGTCGTGTCTCTATCGACTATGTATGGGAAAAAATTCTTTTTGTGAATGCGGAAATGAGGAACAGGATATTAATCATATCATGTGGCAATATTCAGAGGATGAAGATGAAAGAGTGGAGTTAATTAGAAAAATGAGAAACTATTGCGATTTCCCTATAAATATGGAAAGTGTATTGTTATTAGTTGAACCCTATCGAAATTCAAGCTATACGTATTTTTCAAGCTATACGATGTTTTTTGGCCATAACAACTGGAAAGAAATATTAAAAAGTGAAAAAAAAATTTAACATGCTATTTCTTGGCTTTTCGAACTTCCATTTCATTCATCTAATTCACGTGAACCTCATGCAATCTCGTGCTGTTCACGTGACATCGACGTAAAACACCAATAATTCTAAATCTCGTAACATTTTAATACCGATAATCTACTCGATGAAAATATCCAGCTATTTTCTCCCTTCCGAGTGTAGACAGAAATTTCAGCTACGTGGATCATTTTAACAACGTTAGTTCCCAATTGAGTGACCATCCTCCCACAAAAACTCAACTACAGCCAACGCTATTGAGCTGTCAGCGTGAAGATAAGTTCACTCAGTTCAGTCGTTCTTGAATTTCCGACTAGTGGAGAGAGAAGTGAAGGATTCATCCATTCAATCCCTCGACCTAGCGCGCAAGACAATTCTAGAGTTTCTAAAAAAAAGGGGGAAACAAGAGTAAAACAACAACGTCGAATTTCCTTGGAAAATGAGCCATTCATTCTGGTAAAGAGATGGGTGGGGAAGACAGTCTGTAAAATACACTGCGCACTGGGAATTTCTGACTTCTCTGTGCTGACTTGTTGACAATTGTTTACGCTAGCTTTAATATCAGAATGTAAGGCTCTTTCTTCTTGCCCTTGTTGTTGTTATTGTGTAGTTGCGATGAGAAAACTGAATGTGGGACGAGCTAAAAATGTTGAATATAAAATCTTTCTTTCACGGATGAAGGCGCGATTTTTACATTCAACACTCATTCTGTGCCAGAATTCTATATCAATTTTTTTAAATATTAGATTAAAATCATTTTCTTCATCATTCATCGAAATTCAAGTATTGCCTTCTGTCCCTTTTTTTTATTCTTTTTTTTCGGGTAAGCCGTGAAATCCAGAAAATTTGGTTTCTTTTTTTTTAACATTTTAGGGATTAAATTGTAAATTTTTCAACAAAAAAAATGCTCACTCTAACAACGGTCAGGATAGGGAATAGATGTTAAATGTACGATTTTCAATTGCTAATATTTCTTAATTTACCACCGCAAGGAGTATTTAAAAAAATCCTACGTATAAACGACACTTAAAAGTATAGGTATTCACAAATTGAAAGATATTGTAAGCAAAAATTTTTCACGGAACGTGGCCTTAGGCTTTGGAAACGCAAAGTGTTCATTAAAAACTCTTCAATAATTGAATCCAAGAGTGATTATTTCAAAACCTATCAACTCCTAGATATGTGCATGTAAATTTCAATTACTCAAGTAAATTATTTGTGATTTGAGATATCAGTTGTGGTAAAAGCACTATTTGTGAGCTTTCTTCTATTAAGTATTCTTTCTAAAAAAATCAAATTCATTCGCATCATTAATACTTGAATAATAATCAAATTAGGCATTGCAGTTTACGAGGAGCAAACTATATGACCGAAATTCCAGAGCAAAAGAAAATCCTCGTAGTAACGTGACTCTGAGAGGATGTAATGCAATAATCCATAAAATTGCTATGATAAAAAAAAGTTGAAGGAAGATATCAACGTGAGAATGAAGAAAATTATCTTACTTTCTTGGAGAGACCCTACGTTCAACACTTTTAACTTATTCCCACAAGTACAAAGGAGGGTATATATTGTATGACTGCCATAAATTCTGGTCAAACTTTAGAGAAAGAGAGGGGTTTACTATCCAAGAATTCTACATTTATTCACTCGACATTTCACCTGCAAGGATGTAGACTAATGCGATAAGTTCAGCTGATGGAACTTGAAGTACGAAAATTTTCACTCATCTCCTTTCCCGTTGGTTATGTACCATTCTGGGATTATCTCCACTTCAAGAGAATTTTGGAGATGAAGAAAATGATTTTTCACAAATGAGCATCAAGGTTCTTTCCTAACGTTCTATTTTATATTAAGAGATTTACATGCGAGAAATTCATCATTTTTATGTGAACACCACTTTATTTATTCAGTCAATGTTTTTTTATTATTTTCTCGAGAAAGATAGAGTTTGACTACTTTTAATATTTATTTCATTGTGAAACCTTGGTAACTTATGATCGTAATGAACATTTCCCACATAACAAAGAAAATATTCCTTTTTCAAAAAATTATAGTTATTCTTAATTATCAATAAGTTCAAGTTATAACAATCAGAAACTTCCATCTTTTTTCTTTACTCCAAAAATTTTCATTCTCTTCGTTTCTCTCAATTCTCGTGTTGATTTATTGTCGAAATAAAATTCATTCCATAATAATAGAGGGGAAGTGTTGACATTCACAATTCACCAGAATGTTTTCACAATTGTGACGTTATTGTTTACCAGCGAGAGGAAGTGAGAGAGAGACACCCACACGTTTGTCTGTGTGGCACACTGATCGTTAGTGTGTTTGGTTTGATGATACAATTGTGTACTTAACGCTGGGGTCATGCCTGCTAGTTATATATACGAACGTTGGGAGGTTTGGTGGTATTAGGTTGGTTAGTTGGTAGATTCCAGGATCTACCTCATACAGGGCATCCGCAGTTTGCCCTGAATATCTGTGTTTGTACATCATAGACAGTCCTTCCTCACCTCTTCACCCACTCCTCTGTCGCCCTTCCCCTTGGCACCTTTACCTTCTCAACACTCGAGTTGAAGCTTATACAGCGATACAGCAGGGGAAATCCTCTGTGTCTTAGCTAAATTGCATTGACATGTAACCTAATACTGAAGACAGTGATTGACGATCGTATATGATCGACATTAGTAAAACCCTTTCGATTCCTCGGTCGAATGGTCAAAGCCATCGCTAATGACCTTTGATCTCCTGTGGATTCCAATATGGGGATAATACGTTACTGATTGAGTTACTCTGGAGGAGCATTGATATATTCATTAGCACTCCATTGTGTCCTGAGGTAGGATTCCAGGAATTGGGGATGTACAAAGAAAGAATGATCGGTCTTTAGGCTTTTGGTGATGAATGTCATTCTAATACTCGTATTTCCCTTTATTTTCTTCTGTTAAAGGAAGCAGGAATTATTGAGAAATATAGGTGATTGAACGCGATGTCGGATGCGAGCGTTGGGCGAAAAGCGATGGATGTAGAATCGGCCTTACGGTGATTGTGGAGGCTGTAAAAATTTGTAAGTATCATTGAGACATAAAGTATATTTGTCAAATTAAGAACAATAGAATCCTAACAAATTTGATTGAAGTCACCTAAAAAATAATCCAACAGAATTAATATTCGTTTTATCACTATCACAGGAACATTCCCAAATGTTTCTCTGTAACGATCTACATATCAACAACGCGACACGCAGCCACGTCGGAGACACGAGCTGAACGATCGACATTTAATCTCGCTCTTTTACATTGTTACGCGTATTTTCTTAATTCTCTCTTCATCTGGATATTCGTATAATACCGAGGAAATCCTCGAATATAAATTCTATGTTCAGTTCTGCATTGACTGTGACACGGATCACAGACGAATTCACCTGTGCATAGTCGATCACGTCTTTTTTATACTACATTACTTTTGTACATATATTTCCTTCGACTAAAACGCTATTACAATAAACTGTAATTAAAACACGACTTACATTTGTTAGTGATTGTTATTTATTTCCCGATCACCTCAATCACCACACCTCTCCAATATCTCAAT
>JABSMS010005496.1:0-15477 GCA_018902275.1 Aleiodes sp. PSUC_FEM 10030003
AATATATATAAATTTTTTAAACCCTAATGTTCTTTTCCATGATTAATTGACTATACATCTGTCAAATTTCGAAACAAAGTACTCAGATGGGGGGAAAATAGTGGGTACAGGGTGAAGAAATCTATGGAGGAAGGGCGGGGAGATTCTTTTTAAATCCTGTTCGATTTTTCGAAAGCGCAGATAATTTCGTCGGGTCACCAAGCGGATTTTCCAAAAGGGATGATATGCGTGTGTAAAATAGGAGAAAAATAGAAGCAGGGGGGGCAGGGAGAATGCGAGACAGGGGGATTGAACAAGGGAATTTGGGGGATTTGGGACTACGGGGAGGTTGTTAACCCTCTCACCACTCTTTCCTTTTCTCTCGCTCTCTCACATTTTTGGATGGGTTATGAAATGACTTTATGGCAGATCAGAGGCTTGCTTTAGATTACTATCCCCTCTATATTCTTCCCATGGTGATGGTCGCGGGGGTGACGGATAAGCGTAAAGAGATGGGGTTAACAGTGACAACGAGTCTCTCACGATGCATCTGGCCAATCCCAGAAGCAATAAAAACTTAAGAGAATATTGTATGATAATTTTTCATTTTTTTTTTTTTTACGTAAAGATGAAAAAACTTTTCCGTTTTTATCATTATTCCTTCAAGAAAAATAATTATCTGAAAAGCAATAAGGAAGTTGGGAATGTATTATTTATCATTGTTGACAATTTCTTTTATTTGTTACATAACTTGCGCCGTGAGCGAACCACAATTGTGACTTTCAACAGTATTTTGATTAACTTACAATATTGAAACCGGAAAGTAACAATTTCCCAGTGAATTGAGGATAGTTTTGGCTTTTCAAGATTTTCGTATTTACCTTCCTCCTTACTCGGTAATTCCACCTCCATTGGATTTTACTCGTGTTTGTTTGTGTGTGTATATGTATGGGGTGGCTAGAGCTGACGTAGTGGGGTAGGTGGTCGACGGCATGCCCGGTAGCCAATTCCCGGCTTTCTGGGCTCGACTCGCCGGGTCCATTCATCGCCGAGCACTACGTGACCGGTTTGCCAATCCCGATTCTCCTCCAAGCTATACAGCTACCATATATACTTCGTTTCTCTTCATCTCCCTTTCTCCTCTCAGACACATTCTCTTTTTCTCTCACACACACTGTTTCTCTTCCCCCCTCCCTGTTAGAACCACGTTATCTTACTACGACTGCCGATGACTGCAGCACGTAGGGTATACTATACCTGTGTGTACTTCTACCAAACAATTCGCCGTCTCTTTCTCTCTCCCCCTCTTCGGATTCCCTTCAAAGTTCGGCTTTGAGTATCGACCGTGAATAAACGGGTGCAGAAACACCACTCTTTTATTTTAATCCGTTTATTTGAAAAAAAGAGAAAAAACCTCTTCGAGAGTGGTTATTGTAGGGTCTGAAGAAAAACATTATTGCTAACGAGATATTTCCGTCTTGTAAAAACTTTTCAGAGAGCAGTCTAATATCTGAAGGAACATCGTGCTAATATCGTCATTTAGTTTCTTATTTATTTGTAAAAGACCTCTCAGACGAAGAATTGCAAAGTTAATATGGTGACACTTTCACGGTGTCATCGGTAATATGTTGAGGTTCGCGAGAATCATTATCGCCCTGCCTTCTTCATCTGCATACAATGCTATATCATTTGACAAAGACATTCTCTCTATCTTTATCGCTATTTGTATGTGAGTACTGGACGCCCCTTTTTATGAATTAACCTGGCTAGACAACTCACTTGGTAGACGTGACATTTTATCAGATGGAATATTTGTCTAAAATTTTCAAATGAATTCCTGTTAAGGAGAAATATATTGTTTAATATTTCCGTGGAGTTGGAGATAATAGGATATGAGAGAAGAGCGTAGGGTGATTCGAGGTCTAAAGTTCGTCGTTTCAAGTTAGCTACGCGCCACCGCGGATCATAAATGTTAGTGCTGGACCATTTCGAAACTGAATAGAGGTAACAGTTGCGGTTTATGAAATTAAATCGACCACAACGACCGAAACAAACGACACGTTTTTCCCCCCAGGCTCACTTTACAATGTATCATCATCCCTCTTTTCCCTCTCTCCCCATATATATTTGCCAGTACGAAAGAGCATTACAGAAGCATAATTTCTTGTGGAAAAATGGAAAACACAATTTCATTTTGTTCTAATCATAATTGAACCAATCATTATAACGAAGAGATACAAAATATTACTCCCTTGTTAAATCTATCTCTCCACCCTCGTATTACGAGGGTTAGCGCCACTCGTTGCTGAATTCTCTATCCCCTCTTCATCATATTCATCATTAACTGGCGCTTGGCCACGTGTATATAATATAACCAACCGGGTGAACAGAGCACAGGCACTTTTATCTCTTCTATTAACCTCTCCCACCCCAACAAAAACCTGAGGTAATTAAATTAAATGATCCACGGGCCCTCAATCATATCCGGAGATGCAGTGCCGCGCAATCCAAGTGCCCATTTGTAACCCTGGTTTTTTTTCTTTCGAGGCTCACCCTAGCCTTTCAAAGAATATATAGGATAATATGTTATTTTCGGAGTAGTAATGTATTTAGTAACACTGGTTGTTGTGTAACATATTAATTGAAAAAAAAAAATTCTTGCAATTGCAGTATCTAAGAGCTCGACGAGAAATATTTCTGTACATTACGGCGTCAATGAAAAGTGACCAATTTATGAAATGAATATTCAAATAAAATATCAAAAATTTCTATAAACATTCGATGCAGAAGTGGAATGCTTATTTCATGTTTAACGTGAACTCACACACGCATTCTCACGGGGGCTGGTACATGCCCTGTATTCTACGCGTTCTGCACGTGTTTTGTGAAGAAAGAAGGGAGAACACCTTCAGTATAGCTGAAGGAACTCCCGAGGGAGTTACGTACCATTTTGCATAAATCGCAAGGCACCCCGTTTTGTATCCTCTAGAAACCTTGGGGAGATTCTGAAATAGCGTTGAACGTATATCGAAAATTTTACGGAAGTGAGAGAATTATTTAAAATAGATAGGTTTTTTTTTTTCCAAAGTACCATCAATATATCACAGTGAATGAAAATGTATTTAGTAATGAAATTAACTGAGTAATTTTTTTTTAATGTTTTATGTGACTACTATGATTTCTCTGCAAATTCCATGCCAACAATGGAACATATTGCGTTTTTTTTCTCCCTGTTTTTGGCACATAGCGACTGCACTCTATTGTTTTATAGCCAGTAAATGATAACATTTCGTGCTAGACATTATGAAAAGTTTAAGAGAGAAAGAGAAACTGGGAAATGTGATGTATGTCCTTTCCATGATGGTGGATTTACGTTTGGACTCTAAAGGGAAAAGCCCGGCTGTTTATAGAACAAAACAATAGTTCAGGGTGTTGTTAATGCTTGTACTTTTGCATTAACGTTTTGAATTACATTCCATTCGGTACAATAATCTATGCAAGTTATTTCAGGCATTATTCTTATCTACGTCAAACAATTGAGTATGAAATAGCCTTTTCAGTAGGATATCTGAAGAGATGAGCAACATATGATGTAAAAATGGGAAGTCAGTTATCGTTGATTAATCCTCACGTGTCAGAGAAAATTATTAAGCGAAATCGTCAATTATAAGTGATTTATATTATCAAGAAGGAAGTCAAATTATACGACACATGACAGGAGTCAATGTCATTGAGAGGCGGAGATTATTGATCAGTATCTCGATACCGATTCTTGCATCAATAATCATCTCGTAACTGACCCACATTTTTTTTCTTTTCTATCGAACTTTGGTTTACGTCTGATGTAAGAAAAATTCTAGAAAAAAAATCATAAATATTCCAAGTAAGTTATTTTACGCTCTCCATGGAAGAATATAAGCTCTGAGTTTCCGTATTTCAGAGCAGAATACAAAAAAAAATTGTTGAATCTAAAACGGATTTTTTTTATTCTTTCCCTTATTTTCGATTGATTCTGGTTTATCTTCGTACCGTGTTGTAAAGGAGGAGGACTCGAACGAGTTTTCAGAGATGCTGCGGCACATATAAGATGGCAACACAAGGAGATAGAGAATGGGTATGGAGAGAAGGAACACGTTGCGATCTGAGTGGGAGGTTAAACTTACAATTTTATGTGCATTCCGACACTGCGCGCCGCCTCGTCCTTGCCTTCCTCTACAAACACAAACTAAAACTCCTAGACATTGCATGTACATGTAAACTATGACTATCTCTTTTTCCTTTATTCCAAATATCTCGATTCACCTTCGATTCCTCTTTCGAAATCTCTGTGGAACTGGCCCATGGCACTCTTATATTCTTTCTTCACTCCAGCCCAGAGAGAATCAACATTCACAGTAGGGTTTATCATGTCTTTTGAATTACTTGCAATTCAGTTCTTTATTTATCATGCAAAAAAAGATTTTGCGTTCAACAATTGGTAGCCATGGCCTGGAGAATGCGTGTAGCCGCCAGAATGAGAGAAGGGATGTAGAGGAGGGGGGAGAAAAAAGAAAAAATAAATAAAAGAGAGACAAAATGACACGGCATCCGGTTTCCGTGGAAGCGCAGCCGGTGATTGATAGTGATTTGGTAGATAGCGATCAAACGAGAGGTTATGCAGTCTACAGTGCACCTGACAAAAATGACGATTTTTATACATAAAAGTGTACCCCATCTGATCCAACCTGATCTTGTCTTCTCCCTATTGCCTTTTGATGCGTAGAAAACTATTAAAACAACCTTTAACCAAGTCCTTCCGATCAATTTGCACTTTGCGTTATAACCAAGGTGAAATCACTGTTATCCACTATGGTGATCGTATACTTTAAATTATCCACATTCAATTTGTATAGCAGCCTCTCATTATGGATATAAGATATTTTTTTCCCTTCAACAGAGTAACTAAAATTGATGTAATAAATTACAATTTTCGTAGATTAAGGCAAACGGAATTTTTCCAATGAATTTCAATGCAATTTTGAAATTTTCCTCTTATATAGGAACGATTTATTTCAGCAAACTTTTCAACTGTTACAGTGCAAATTTTACATAAACAAGTGCCTGTTAGTTTTGGTTATTCAATGGTCAATTCTAATATTACGCATTGAATAATTTCGAAATAAAAAAGTTCTTATCAATTTAGTTGAGATTTGAATGAGTTTTTCGTACAAACAAAAAAAGCAAAGAACGAGTGAATCTAGTCTCTCCAGAGATAAAAAAACAGTACCATTGCACCTTAAAGACAGCGATAACGCCCCTGAGGTTTGGCTTTGCCACCGACAGGCGAAAAACCATCCAAGAGAAACCATTATCCGTGGTGGGCAACTCTGGCAGAGCTATCGGGAACCGCCGATCTTTCTCCGGTGTGGGTGTCCGAATGGCCTCGAGACCCCATGAGTCGTTCAAAATGGAAAAAAAGAAAATAAGTAGAAGGGAAGAAAGGAGAAAAAAAGTATAAAGAAGTTAGAGAAAGAATAAGAGAGCCACCCCGCAGAGTGTAGCCGCCTCCGCATATATCCAGTGATCCACTAGACACCTCCTCAGACACCCTTTCAATTTCCTATATATCCGATAATCATCTCCACACTCGACGGATTTTCTACGACCTCATACCGAACTTTACTCTGCGTGTCAGGGCCATTTACGATTTCTAGGGTGTGGACGGGGATAATATTCTTCTTAATTTTTTTCTATTTTTTTCATTCTCTATTCCCAACCGGAAATAGGTTGAAAAGCTTTCGCAATCGCCAGTTTAATATAATCTGACAGTAATCGTCAATCGTTAGAGATTGAAGTCGCCTAAGAGATACATGAAAAATCGGAATCTAATGATAATCTGACATAGAAAGAGTTGCAGGTATTGAAGAAATTTTCAATCCAAACCCAAGCTTAAAAAATTAATCATTCCCGCTTACAAGCCCCGTGTAACAGATTGCATGGTGGAAAAATTTCAAGAGATTTTATTCTAAAATTTGTTCCAAAGCACAACACATTTGAGCACGCAAAAACATATAGTCTCTCTGGAATTAAATCAAAATTACGAATAACCCAAGAACCATCTGTCGGTCCAGAACATTGTTGCGTTCTCTCTTCTTTTTATTTCATTCCGTAATCCATAGCCTTCAAATTTTCTAAAGTCTCCCAATCGCCCTAGCATTTTCATGCAAACGCGCTAGTAGCGTCTCTCAACATCGCTCATACGAGCTGAAGAGAGAAAGAGAGAAACCCACCACAATCATCTCCCTTATACAACATATATGTCTCCATAACCTTATAGACGTTACAATAACACCCGTAGGGTAGGAATCTATGCTTAAAAATAAAGTTTACATGCATATTATTAACGCAGCCGCTCCGTGTGACTCGCCTTGCCTCTTTTTTCAATCATCACATGGTCCCTGTGGGTTACCTGGGGATAGAGAAAAAGGGCGTACAGTCCCTTTGCACGTAGACGGTATATATTTTTTAAGGCAATATCAAAGAAAGTATCAACAGCTCTGGAATATTCTCAAACATCATTACGTATGTACGATAATTCATCTTCAAAGGCTGCGATTCCTTGCATCAATATAGTGAAGAATGTATGTCTCGATTTAAATCATTCACATAGCAGAATATGAATGAAAACTTCATTTGATCTTTCATAAAATTCTGTGGGAAATTTTTTCATATTGATATTAGTTACTCTAGTAGGAAATAATGTTATCACCAATTCTGTTCTTCTTGGATGTGGCAATCGCTTTTTTTTTCGTTCACTCCTAGACATCAGAGTGTGTCAAATGCCACAGTGTCACATTTACACGGAGAAGGTCATTTTAGAAGTAAAAACACTGTGGGTCCTTTTAGAAGCAGTTATATTTATTGATGCAATATTTACATCCAACAAACGCGTGTGTCCAAGTCTCTAAGCTCCATTGACTCACTTATTTGTTTAATAAATTTACGTCGAATGTTAATTTTATATAATTTTTTCGCCAAGCATAAGTGTGAGAAACGTGAGAGAATTTTAAGGCGGTAAGATCTCTCAGGATATCGTCTGAAATAGTTGAGCAAATATTTATGCTTTGTATTTTACGTTTCTAGAAAAGATAGATCTCTCAATTTGACTGGTAAAACTCTCTTGCAGACATGCCTGAAAATACAACTCTGAAGTTTTTGATTTTTTCAATTTCCTCTGTTCATTTCAAGGTTTATTATCCCCAGATGAAAGATAATTTATTAATGAGAAACAATTAATGAGATCACATTATATGGGATTTGTTGTTTGACAAGATTGAACTGGGAAACCCGGTAACCTCCTTGAAAAGCATGTATTATGTCTGCAAACCAATCTACTACTTGAAATGTCCCTTCCACTCTCGATTATCAAGTGAAGGCTTTTTTACGCACTGTCGGATACGAAAGTGACGAGTTTTCGCAGTCACCCCGGCGTTCATTCAAATATAAGTGAATGATACAAGTAAATTATTAATAACGTTTGTGTCTTTTCTGTGCGCTCGAACGTGACACGATATCCTTCGACTCAGTTATACGGTAATTTTTTTTGCTACTTATAGAGTAGAGAAAAAAATAATCATCACTATGAAATGAAGAAAAAAATGAATAACTTTAGTAATTGATTGCAATTATTAAGTCTCGGTAATGCGAAAATAATAGGTAGTTTATGCGATTAGATGATTGTTCAATAATCGGTTTAAAAAAAGTTTTTCGAGAAGAAATGGTCATCCGGTCTAGTAGGGAGAGTAGAGAGTCCTGAGAAAGAAGTAGTTCTGCAGAGACGATGTTTTTTTTTACCCTGCGGCTACCAGACAATGATCACTATGACCCACACACGCGATAATTCGACCTAGCTGACCTACCTATTTTACAACCGGTATACTTCAAATAGCACCTGCTTGTAAAATCCACAAAATTATGTGAAATGTTTTTTGTGAAATTTTTTTTTTATAAAAAATTCCTCATCAATTTAGAGAACATCAAGAAACGAATAAATAAACATCACTGAGTCTGTAAATTCAGTGAATTAAATTTTGGGATCACGCGATGTGAAAGTCCGTTCAATGAACCTTGTTGAAAGCTTCGAATATTGGAAAGATTAACGTACGGCTTAATAATATCTCTTTTCTTAACCAGATTCACTTCAAGTACAGAGAGAGACATACTAGTGAAGCTTTAAAATTAATGAAAAAAGTTAATTGTCAATGGTGCTAATATAAGTACAACACCAAACGGTTTCGAAGGAAATTAAAGGATGAAAAAATTTTGAAATTAGCCATCTGCCACTTAAGAATTATGAAACATAGTCCTGGGCTCATCGTTCTACTTATAGTGTACCTGGCACGCGACACGAAGACACCAAAGTGGGGAATTTCACGCACGCAACCTCTTTTAATTTTTTTCCCTCATTTTTAATAAGAAGATCTCGACTTCCACAAAGAGAAGAAAAAAAAACATTGAGGGTATAACCATATGATTTGCGTATTTAAACTGACACCCCTGGACTGCAGACTGAAAAAAGCAGTTTGCATTAGACAACAACACTTGGGATATATGAATTAATATTATGCGGGATTCTCTGGGTGAGGAGAGGCCACTGTGCCACGCATACAAACGTATAATATACATATCCAGTGTCTTGTTTTACACTTGTGTTGTCGTAAAGTCGTTGGCCCACTTGTTCTTGGTATACTAATGAAAATGAAAATGAGATGACTCTGTTTCACTTCAATGTCATCAGGTGTCTTGACATTTGAATTCACTTTATATCACCGGCATATATTATGAAATAAAATGTGAAATGAGAGAATTTAAATAAATCCCCAATAATTTCTGTTTATTCAATATGAAACTTACAAATTAATGGATCAATTCATTTAAAGAAGAAATGAATAACCGTTGATTGACACAAGTGATGAATTTCCAGTAATTAGCATAGAGCACTTTGCCACAAGCTTATTCATCAGCATAATTCACCTGATTTGATTATCTCTCGGTTTCATAATGCTACCATTCTTTTTTCTTTCATTCCTTTCCGGCAGAAAAATCCCCACTACACTCAAGCACCACACGCTGGCTAATAAAGATGAAAATGAGATGAGTGAGTTTATTTAAATTTTACGAGGCGCCGAGAGCCACTACTGTGTGCGTTATATATACTCTTACTTTTGTTGTATATGTATGGATGATAATTAGGCGTCTCTGCTCAAGTAAAAACGTGTGTGTCATGTCATATACTTGAGATTTTCGCTTTATTTCATTCAACGGTTATTCGAAATATATACAGGACACTATGTATATTTTACATATTTGTAAATGTATGAATTTCACTCGCGTGTCTGATGATGTTGTTGTTCTTTTTTTTTCCTTTATTTCTCATGTATGTGAGAACTGACCTCCGGCAATTTGCAGAAATTATCATTTTGACTGAACGTATCAATTTGTTTGACGGTATTTTTGCATAATGGTGGCATTAAATTACATCTCTGATTTATGGCAAATATTCCAAGGAAAAAATTCAACTCTTTGCCATTCACGAGAGCCACGAAGAAAGTGTCTCTGCACGTTTCTTTTTTTTTCAGTATTATCAACGGTCGTAATTTTTTTTTTCCACCAACAACCAATCGTCGGTACGCGATCGAGTAACGTACATCCGCCAAGACGAGTGGAAGAGAGGTGGAGATGCAAGAAGGTGAAGTGAAAAAAGCCAAGAAAAAAAAACGGTTGAAAAAAAATGTGCGCGAGTGGCGGTTGGTTGTTTTGCTTAACAATGGGATCCTGGGTGGATGCTTGTCAGATCGGCCATGAGAATCGAGAGGCGAAAAACGAGAAGACAGACGGAATAAAGAGAGAGGAGAGGGAAGCTGATTTTTTTCAAATGCATTAAGTAGAACATAGGACTTTGGATATGTAAAAAAGAAGGGATGCTGCACGAAGAAGAAGAGCAAGTATCACGTTCGACGTGAATGAATAGTGGGGATGAAAATCATTCTCTGAGAGAAAACGATGATGCGTGGTATTGCGTTTAGGCAAAGTGAAGATGAGAAAAAAATGAAATGAAAAAAAGGGTTGTTCACAGATATATAAGGATTCACCACGAATGAATGAGAAATAGTACCATCTATCTCTGGGGTGTGATCTACCCCCACTGCGTTTATTTGTATGAAACAGAGTCTGGGGGTCACAATGGTTTGCATACACTTTCCCATGAGGATGACACCGGCTGGGCCTCCTACCTGGACCTTTAAATGCGCTTGAGACCGTGGTAAAAAAAATAAGGAAGTGGAGAAGGGACATAACATATGGAGATCTATGCAAAATCGTTTTACCTGGCCAGAAAGTGACTAGGGAAGAGAGAGACTAGGAAAGTGAGAGGGTTGGAAAAAGAAAGGGTTGCTTGGGAGGAGGGGGATGCGTTATGGTCCAACATAGCTTCCTACGACGGTCGCGAGGTTTTCCCTTTCCTAGTTTCGTCACCACCTTATCCCTTCTTCGACCCTCTTGGCAGTATTGTTCCAGCAATCCAGGAGTATAAGGGTTGCGTTTGGGATTTTTAGGATCCTGGGGGCCATCGTTCAACCCTCTTGAAATGATTTTAAATATATGCAACAACCGGCCGGTCTACTGGGTATATTCAAATGGGCACATATTACCTGGTCTCTTCCTATTCAAACAAATTTTGGCCCCCCGCTTCAGCATAATCATCATCAACCATTGCCGATCATCGGAGATTTATAATAATGCGTAACCTGGGTTGTAGCCGATGGCAAGGTGGGCACCTTCCTCTAAACCACCAACGAAGACTGTGGGAAAATTTACCCTATTTTGCCTATCAACTTTGGAGTAAAGGATTTTTAGACGCTAGGGGGTTTGTATGTTTAATTTTTATGCATACCGTATTTTTCACCGTACCACTAACTTTAACACACACATTTCCTCAGCACTCAAATTCATTCCCATCGGATTTCGTTTAAAAGGATCATGATGCGTAACCCAATAATGGATTTTTTGGTACATCTATTGGTGAGGACCGTTGGAGATGAGCACTGGATATTTAACGGATCTTGCCAGTCAGCTGATCCAACGGAAAAGTGCAATGGTCCATTTAAAAGTGTCTCTCATCATTCGGAATATTTTCATTGGAGGAAATATACTCTGTCGAATTCATTTCTTTATTCTAACGAAAATAATTTGTACTGATCAACATGATTAATGAAATGTTTTATGAATATTTATGAGTAAATTATCCGTGATTTAACCACGTGCCTATGTCTAACCTGACTGGTGCCATAATTGTCCGTATAATTTTTCGTAGAACATCCAAAAAGGCAAAAGAGATATCATACTATGAAAGCAGGTCCATTTGGGTATTATAATCATATGTATGTATGTGTGTGTGTATCGCTGGATCAAAAATTAATGCAATGCACTGCGGGGCAAGAATGGCTACTTTGGGGGCTACCAAAAAACGTCGCGCGAGCACCCAACGGGGCCCCAGATACGTAATATGCAAATGTTCCATGGTCAGGCGCGCGCCAAGACGGCACGGGGGCAAAACCATCCGATGAAAACGAGGAAGAGAAAAGGATATGGTACACTTGTTTCTTTCCTTGTCCCTTTTTTTTCTTGTTTTTTTTAAATATTTATATTCCTTTTTGACTTGCGCATATATTTTGCTCTTTTTTTTAATTTTATTCTTGCACCCGCGGAAAGATAAATAATTCATTGGGGGCTGCATGCCTCATGACGATTATGTTAATCTATTTTAGCGTATCTGCTACTGTTTACCCCCTTCCCATTTTCACTCGTGGCTCACTAAAAATGAGACACTATGAAGTGAGCTACTGGGTTCTGTCCACTCGTTGGATTCCAGTTGTTTTGCACATTCCAGGGGTTCACTGGGGGCAGAGACATTGATTGACCGATGACTAGGAATTTTTGGTATTTACGATGACACGGAGAGATTAAAAATGTTTTGGAATCCATTACGTCTTTAGTGAGCAACAGGTGATCTCAGTTTCATTTCTCGTTTCGAAATTGATTTTTTTGTTTCATGTTCTACTTCCTATTCCCTAAAATCACAGCTATTTAGGTATTTTTTTCATCGAATGTACTTTCTCTTTTGAAAAGGGATGATAAATCAAGGACAGATATCAAAGTTTGTCTACTCCACATTCTTGAATAAACCAGCCAACATCTAGCCTCGTTCCAGATTAAAGGTTTCACAGGTGCAGGGAACAGGTCTTCTTATTTATCTAAACCTGAAAGAACTCGAGGGAAACTTCATCATTTTTTCGGGACAGTGACCCCATTCCCAGAAGGTCTCCTTTTTCATTCTCCATTCGATTATTATTTTTATCTCGTAAGTGAGAATTTATAATTTAAAAGAATCCATGAAAATTTAAAACATATCCGATTTGCCGATCAATTTAAGATGAAACGATGGGCCAAAAGTCATGTAAATAATTTGACTTTCACATTTTATAAATTGGCAGAGGTTCTCCGACCTCTGTTACTGCAGCATCCCAAGATTTTTTGGCTGAGGAATTACGGTAAAAGAAAAATCCCTCGTCTGACTAGACACAAATTTTCGTATGATTCCTGTTTTCAAGTTGCCACACAATTCTGTAAGAATCTTTAAAAAAAAACTGCCAGACTACAAGAAGGTCAAAGCTTATCGGTCTTCTCCAACTTCTTCTTCACAATGTATACAAAGCTGAGAAGGAGAATTAATGGAATACAGATAAATAAAAATGAAAGGTGAGCCAACTGGCGTTTATTAGCATTAGCCTTTATCCGTAGAGGAGGAGCACCAGTAACTACATGGTCTATCCATATTTTTTCGGATACCAGTAAAGTCCGAGGTATGTCGCTGTGACCGTTGCCTCAAGAAACAAAATCGGATGTAACAGTTAGTGTCTTCGATAATCGTTGAATTCAAAAACCGTGAAAATAAATTGAAATATCTCTACACGAGAGTCTCCATAGTAAAGTGAATGAGGATAAAAATATTTTTTTATTGTATTGGACATTGTACTCTGTTCTCTTCTCTACATATCTAGGTCATCTGTACAAAACTGTCTCATTTTTCTTCTCTATCCTATTCATTCAATACAAGAGGAAGAGCACTAGTCAATGACAGATACTTGATTCCCTATAGACCTGATCATTCTCAATTTTCTCAAATACATTATTTCCCCTTGGATTTCTCGGTTTTGTAACCCTCCTTCCGATTGACACCGATACAACAGGTAGAGCAGGTAGCCAAATCAAGGGGGACTATTAATGCACCCTTTCACCATGCACTTCGCGGAGTTTTACCCTCTTTAATTTTTTTTTCCTTTCTTCCACTGTATCCAAGCCCCCGCCACACCCGTTTCTTCTCTAGCATATACTTTTTTTTGAAACTGTTACGATAGACTATAGAGAGAAAAAAAGTAGAGGTGTTGGAAAAGAAAAAGATGAATAAAATCAGCATATCCCCACTCTCTGTGGAGCAAAGTTATATCACGGTATGGCATTTGCCATCCGAGATTTTCAACTTAATGCGTTTCTTTTATTATGCAATATTCTGGGCATACCTGACCTGCAGCCCGGAACCGTTTAGGGAAATAATTTCCTCCAGTGTTATTTAAACGAGGCATCAACCATAAGGAAAAGAAATGAATGAACGGGAAAAAAGAAAAGAAGTGAGAGCAGAGATGAAGAGTACAAGAGGCTGGCAGTAGCAACATGCCACGCGCGTTCTCGTGAATCTCATATGCATATCGATCATTCTTCGATACCCGTGAATGCACTCCATGGACCTTGGGTTGAAAAAAAAACGGCCAGAGTAGAGAAAGAGAGTGGGGAGACAAGGTGGATGCCGGTTTTTATTCCACTGCTCAACGGTTTTTTCGTCATCCTCAACACCGTCAATGAGATATTATACAATTTTTGTCCAAAGGTTTATACGAGAAGGAGTAGTCATCTCTTCACGTGTAAAGTGAAGAGTGCAGTAGCTGGAGGTTTGCTCTTACGCAGATCGATACATGGGATAAACGAGGATCGGGTGTGCATATTTTATTAGCAACATTTGGGGTTATAGTTTTTTCTTGTGTGCCTTCGGATGAAACCAACGGATATGTCTCTCCGGCATTCCAGGTGGTGGAAATTTGAGTGTAACCGATCATAACTGCTGGATTTGAATAAATTAAGTAACTCAGAACTTTGATGATTCAGGTGAGGAAGAAGGAATTCACTGGTGGAATATTGAAAGAAGATAATTCATTAAAAACTATGCATATTCCTGAATAAAAGCTCCCTCCACATGTCATAATGAATTTTACTTGAAATTTCATAAAGGATATAGAAATTTCTCACTGAGTTTCCATGTGATTCCTAATGATGTTTCTGAATTCGTTATTCAACTTGGTACGTACAACGAGGGGCTATTCATTGACGTTTATTCGGTGTCTCGACAAACAACTGGAACTGAATCCACGCACGTACACACTTGTATCGTTCTACATTGCATAGAAAGACGTCAGGGTGTCGAAACACACTCTCGTAGTCTAGAGCTTTTGCTCTCTCACGAAGCTACGTAGTTTCAATCTAGCCAGAGTCTGCTGGCTTGTGTTTGTGTTTGAGAAGTAAATTACAATAATTGAATACACCACTAATTCAAGCCCGTTGGCAAAACCATGGGTAGAGATAAAGCGCATATAGGAAGCCTTTACAGTTAACCAACGCCTCTCTCTCTATGCTTTTATCCACCAAACTCTATACTAATCTTGTGGCCACGTGTTACGCGTGTTGACTCAATCATTGAATTTTCTTATTATTTCATCTATTTTCATCACGAATTCGTAAAATTAAAAGAAAATATTTGTCAATTACTAGATATAAAAAATTTCGGTTATTTCAAAATAAGAGGAGGAATAAAACAATGTTCTTCATGTTAAAATAAAGAATTCTGGGCATTTGTCTCTCGATGCCACTCTTTTGAACTATTTCACGAGACCGACGTTTTCATGAGAATAAAGTGAGCCTCACTCACCTCTTCTCTCGTTCCTCAGTTTGTCCAAGGCTACTTGGAATTTCGTCCTCTTGGACAATGGTGCGAGGATCTCGTTTCGTAAATTCCTCTAGGTGTCTCTCAAATGCTTTCAGGGTAGTGAAAATAAAGTGGAAAAGAGTAAAAAAACGGTGACAGAATTTTGCACGATGAGAACAGAGAGAATGAAAATGAATAAGTTTATAAATTTACTCGATTCATCATAAAAATTCATTCGTACATTCCATATTTATCATTTCATTGGAATAGTTAGTTGAAATAAAAAAATTAAGTATTCCATCAGTAGAACATTAGTAGATACATTGAATTATCATTGGAACTTGAATATTCAATATAGGGGGGGGGGGTGGTTCGAGATAGAGATTTTTTTATGATTTCATTGAAAAGCTGAGGAAATTTTAGTAAAA
>JABSMS010005497.1:0-34843 GCA_018902275.1 Aleiodes sp. PSUC_FEM 10030003
ATTATTATATTAGAATAATTTTTATTATTTTTATCCTTTTCCAAACTTCCTACTCAAACTTGATTTGAAAGAAATCAATAATTCAATAGTTAGAGTGAATAACCTAACTTCTTTTTTCCTTTTTTTGGAGCAATTTTTCGAAAAAGCGATTGTATCTCGGGCGAATTTTGTCGGTACTCTTTCATGAACTAATCGACCATCTCACTTCGAAACTATGATATTCCTATGCATACAAATATTGTTGAAAATTTCGAACGAATTTTTTGGAATTCTACAGAGAATAGAATTTGCCATCCCTTGGGGGGTTGAAATGCAGGAGCCAGTCGCTTTGGCTCACTACTACCCGCCAGGGGGCTGATTTTTCCATGCACTGCCTGGTTAAATTTTCTTTTTTTTTCCGCGTGTAGCTAACCCGAATAACTGACCAGCTGCCTGAAGCTAACAGCATCAACGATCTTTTTGTTCTCACGCTTCGCGTTTTGGATCGGATATTCATAACAATATCAACGAAGGATGATAAATGCTGTTTACTGAGCAGGCAGACCATGGTTACTATACATTATTTGTCAAATGCTCAGAATGTTCCATTAATGAATGGCGATTCAAGAAGTCTCATCAAATATCTGGCAAAGTTTACGTAAAATGGATACCCAAACTTTCATCGTAGATGGAAGACCTTCGGAAGAAATAGAACGAAATATAGTTGATATTCTCTATGCATATAAATGCTCTTAATGTTAGACATTCTCATATTTATTCTTATCATATTAGACTAATCCAGAATTATTGAATTTCTACACAAATTACTCCGGAAAAAATTAGAGGATGTCGAGAGTAAGTGCAATCAATTTGAATACATAGGATCCATTGCCGATCAAAGCACAATTTGTAAATTGTAGTTCCCATCGAATATGTAACGACGATTTAAACTTGTTAAATGAAAAATCCACATCTCTATTCCCTCCACCTCTATAGACGCTCGTTTATGAAGTTCGAAAATGAAAATTCGCGGTCACAGGTCTTCCATGATCAAGCGCACTGTTTGAATCACTGAATTATTCGCATAGAGGGCCCCGAGGATTTTGAACGGATCATTTTTTCTAATAAGGTAGAAGAGTCCTATTAACAAAAATTGAATCCATCGCTGGTTGATTCAAATATTTCATCCTATTTAATTTCTTCTTTTTTTTTCATTACTCTCGTTCACTTCCTTCTTTAAATAAGGAAAAAAACTTCATTCTTTGTGTCTCTTCTCCAATTAAATATTCTCTCCCTTCGGTATTCGTTGAGAGTCTGTAGCCAATCAGTCAGGATAACTGAATCAAGCACGTGAACTAATTCACTTATCCATCCTTAGAGCTTCTAGAACGACAGTAAATCTTGCAGAGTTTGGCTTTCATCTGTTCCTCCCGAAGACTCAAATTCACGTTAACATTCATGGGGAAATATTTCTCACAATGTCTCATAGCTATTATTATATTTGCTACTACCTATCGGTAAATGGAATGGTGGTAGGATAAAATCACTAATTTATTCATTAAGGAGTCGCCTCAATAAGTTTTGAAGATAGTGGGGGTAAATATCAAACGTGCCGAGACTTAGCTGCAACTTCAAAAAAAAATTATCTTGCAAAAGTTTTCTTCATGGCATAAAACATTTATCAATTTCATCCTTTTAGTATCTTATGTATTATTAATCCAAATATGAATAATTGAGGTACTTAATATCCGACGTAGAATTTTTTTAATGAATTGATGATTGTAAGCAAGGCTTGGCAGCAACGCATTCTCGTTAAAGGATGTTGGTACTAAAGAAAGAAGTCACATTTTAATTAATTATGTTGAAATTTTAACCGTTTAGAAGTGATGGTAGAATAAAGTTAAAACCAACTAATGATTCTTCAGTCATTTCTGCCCGACGCCTTATTCAGAACCCCGGAAACTATTTTTTTTTCTTTTTTCTGGCATCGGTAGTGAGAGAACCACTCCCCTAAAAGATTCTCCTACAGAGAAGTGCACTGTAAATGTTGAAAAATAGCTCCTTCAAATTTATGCATTCTCCCTCAATATCGCTTGTTAAAATAGTAAAAATTTGAATGACGCTTTTCAACGATCGCTCAACTTTGGAACAATATTTTCCCCCATAGCTCTCTTTTACCATAAAACAACGAAAATGGAGGTAGTCTCATCGATTCCATGTTTTGGAAGAAAAAAAGACTTGGGGACGGTAGCATTGAACAAATATTTAGGCTACTACGAAAAACGTTGAACAAACACAGTGCAGAATTAAAAGTACCATCGTGTATGAAAATAGAACAAGTTTACACCAAAAGACCAGGGCTCTCGATTGACATTCGTGGATAGGTATAGCGCAGGATTTGAACTATCTCGTTGGATATGTTACCCAATATATCAACATTCGCAGTGTATCGAGTGCTAGAGTAAACGGGAGGAAAGAGGAATACATGAACCAAAGAGAAGATACGATAGCGAGTGAAAACTGAATACTCTGTTGACGAGTGGTGGGTGAGAACCAAATATTCTTGCAGGCTGTTCTTTCTAGAAAAATGCCAACGGGTAAACGCATATTATTCCGAATGCGTCATTGGCGTTTACCACTGCATCCAATGCTATTTTGAAGGTCCATTTCATACAGAAATTCATGTAAAAAGTCACAGTGGGAAAACTATTCCTACAATTCTGCTCTTCACAATGAATTTTTTCACAATTGTGAGGAGAGCAAATTCGGGCAGAGATCAGCAGTATCTAGAATCGCTGTACAGAGAGTGTAGGTCAGTTGAGTCTCACAGGGTTCAATGAATTTCACATGGAAAGCTACGATATTTACATATTTGTTTACTAAAACTGAAACAATTGGATTCTTCCGGAAATACAATATATGCAGATAGATTCCTCTCTATACAGACAGAGGAATGAGTTGAAAAATTCATAAGCTGAATAATTTCGATTCCAAATTCATTTTTTTTTCGTTCTATGCTTGCGAAAACTATAATCGTCGTCGTCAAGCATAATATTTCGGTGAAAATTTAAATACATTGTTTGAACCGAATTTTTCCATTTGAACTTTCAATGACTCCCATCGTCATCTCATGAATGACTACCGCAATCAAAAAACTAGAAATATGAAATCTTGACTTTTCCGCTTTCGTTATTTTATGAAAAACGACGGACTTGTAAAAGACAATTCTGCGGCGAGATTCTCCGAGGAATCTTTCTGAATTCTCTCCCCTCTTTTCATCCACTCGTCTTTCGTTCTTCGTTAACGATTTTGTGATAACAGTGTGAGGCTTTGAGGGAAGAAAGCCCAAGAGTTAGCTAATTGGCTGAATGCCTCGGGCCTTCTGATCTTCCATCCTCCAAAATACTCAAGACAGCTTCACTCTAACTAAAAGTTTATTAGCAATATATATACAGAAAACTGACTATATTCGCTATGAAGAACGCAATGATGGGCCTTGGGAATTCCTAAACTTCGACGAATCAACACGGTGTACTTCATTCGAGATGATTTCCAATGATATTTACATTCTATTCTTCAACTTCTTGAAAGTTTCGTCATTTCCTCGGAATGCCCAATGACTGGAAAGTTTCTCACAGCTTGCAATACACTTCAGCAATCTGACACCTTATCGCCATGGGTTTTTGGAGGTTTATAGAGATAATCAAGAGAGGATGGACCGGAATGATAAAATTGAGTCTCTCATTTTCGGTAATAATTATTTGTTTTGGTAATCACAGTAAACAGCAGGAGCAATTGGAGTATTCGGTAATGGGTTCGATAAATAATTTTAAAACACAGTGGATTAATTTCTAAATTCTTAAAGTCAAATGAATATGTAAGAAAGCAATGTTAAAGTGTTTTGGATTGGGTAAACTTCCCGCGTTTCCCTTGTTAACAGGATATACTTCCTTCTCGACAATAGACGTCAAAATTTAATACTCGGAGGATAAAGATAACTCAACTCGGCAAGAATCATCAGTCGGCTGGTTCAGTTCCGATTCATGCGTCCCTTGCAAACTGTCGATAATGTAGGTAGTAAAAATTCTCTAATCGACAATCCTCCATCAGTTTCCATATATATCGACTGAGCTCTTAGTTGCCGAAAGAGGAGCGTAGATGACGGTGTACAACCGATTCGCTCAATTGTGAATTGATCACTAATCATGAACCTGAACCGCTAATCCTCTAGCTGAAACCGATTGAACGCTTCAAAGAATATAAATTTAAATTGATTCCATATTTTTCAATAGCGATTAACCCGAATGATGTCAGTTAAATCGGCTCAGCCTCGTTGCAGTGATCTCATCCGTTTTTCATTGGAAAAAATATCCTACAGATGTATTTCAAGGTTCCCACTGATTTTCGCGGCCGTACTCTTATCACGAAACACGCAAGATTGACGTTTATCACACTAGATAACTCTGGCTCGATCCTGCAATCACTACAATGCCATTCACTGCAATCAGCTTCTCCTATCCCTGAAAAATGACGAAAATCGAAAAATACTGAGCTCTCAAATTGCATATTAAAATTATTTGTGAAAATTTCCATTAGTAGCGCAAGACTTCATATTCAAATACATGTGTTAGTGACTTTGGCTTGGCGTCACATCCCTCCACCGTCTCTTCTTGAAAAAAAACATATATCGCATGCGTTGGTTTGCTTCATCGTCACGAGTAGCACGTGGGTGTTGTGACCACCCGGTGTTGAATATTAGGTATAATGCGTTAGATTATTTTCGCGTATACCGGCTTGCTCCGCAATCTCAAAAGTTAGTTCTAACTGTGTTGACAGGTTTCTACTACATTATTCCAAAAATTTGAACATTTATACTAGAAAATGAGAGAAACAAATTCATACTTAATTCAATTAATATGAATTATTCAGTGATAGTGTGTTATTATGTTTTCGATTTGTGAAAACTCCATGTGAATGAATATTCGTTATATTTTAGAAAAATGGGACAATGTGACATGTGTTCCAATAATATTTTAGTTGTCACTTCATTTAAGGACAAATTTCTATTTTTATCACGTGAGTTATGACAAAAAAAAGTACATACAAATTATTTTCATTGCTCTTTTTCTTTCTTTAAATAGTAAAGAGTGAAAAAAGTTTCCGCGTAAATTAGTTCATATACATAAGTATAGAAAATTCATTTACAAATGTATATCTAATCTCTTCTCATTACGAGAATTTTCGATGATAAAGAATCGAGTAAACAGAGAACCACAAGTTCTCTTTTAATTTTCCATTATAATGGCAGTCGGGGACACATGTGCAATCGAAATTGGTGAAAAGAGCATTAGTGAGGATTAAAGTGAGAAAACTGAAGTTCTGAGAAGAAAAAGAACGAATAATAGAACGTGAAGTATTGAAGAAAAAAGTTAATAGTGTTGAAAAGAGTTGAAGTGTTAGGTGTTCATAATTTCGGATTTTTTTCTACTCAAAAAAATGTATTTTTAGATGTACAAGAAAACTTAGTTAAAATTCATCATAAAACGATTTTTGCCCTTCTTTCAGTTATTTTGGTACGGCAAGGTTTTCGTGATGAGAGAAAAAAATTGAAATAAATTCAAGTTGTTAAAAAAGCGAAATTGAATTCTATTAATATAAAAAAAAACTGGAGAAAATTACTGGAGTATATAAAACTACAAAAAACGTGGGATCTAGTAACAAACGATTCGTTCTGTCAAAAGGCATATCTCTGTTCCTCCAATGGATTTATTCAAATTTTATTTGCAGAGCAGAGATAAAGAGTGTTGAGCTATAACCTTCATAGCATTGAATGAGCACTTGTGTTACTTGTTTCTACCTCGATTCCAGAGAAAAAAACTGATGAAACACCGATTTAATATCATCAAATGTTGAACATAATATTTGGACGAAGTTTTACTTCTTCAAGTACATAAAACTACAAAAGACTGAATTAATTGAAGGAAGAATAAATGTTAAAGCTAATAGTTAGAATAAAATTCTAGCATCATGTTAGAAACATAGTTTTGTCATAATTCAGAATGGCTGACGTACTGACAATTTTCACATTGTTTGAAACTAACTAACTTGAAAATACTTTGTACAAACTTTTTGTCATAAATTCACGTGGAAATACGAAAATACAGAGTAACATTACACTTTGACACTGAGTAGTCAAATTTCAAATGTAAATTTCAAATAAGTTACTTAATAATTTTACGAAATAAATTTTTCTTAAAAATGCCAAATGACGTAGAGGATGAAAAAGACAATGAAGCAATAAGCCAAAAATCATTGAGTTCACCATGGAATGAGCTACTAGTTAATACAGCTATACCAGCTACCGCAGTTGCTATTAATTTATCAGACGATGAAATTGAGAAGAAATTAACGAAAAAAGTAACAAGCAAAGACAAACTCAGTGTACTTGGAAATTTTCAAAGACGTACATTCAATAGAATAAGCTTTAATAGGGAGAATGGACCACTTCTAAGCAGGTATTACAATTGAATTGCTTATAAAATCAGTAACACCATTTCATTTGATCAAGTGTGTTATTAAAATGAAAAATAAATAAAAAATAATGAACAATGAAACCATGTCACATTTCTGCGTAATCATATATATACATAGTTTTTTTTCGTTCGCATATGTATTCATTACCCGCTCAAATGCTTTGTTCACATTTCTTATCAGTCTCGTCAGCAGTGTTCTCATTCGTTAGATTCCCGCTCACCGGTGTAGAACGATTGGTGATTTTGAAAATAATAACAACAATGACAGTGAAGACTGAAAAAACTCAGAGTATGTAAATATGATTTTGGAACAAAAAATAATGATATTGGGAAAAAATTCTTTTTCTTCAGAAAAAAACTAAGTAGGGGCAATTCGGGTGTTGAATTACTCGAAATCCGAGTGCATCGCGTCAGATTCAGGGAAGCCTATTCAGAGACTGTGTGTGCCGGGGTCACGTGGCTTGAATGTGAACGAATTGATTTCTTATTTGATATACTCTCACTTTGAATTTCGATTTTTTTTTCAAGTGAAAAATGGATCAGCTATATTTAGTAATGGGATTATTTTTGATTTGTGAATAACAGTTATTCTCGGTTCGTTTCATTATTTATTTCGATGGCTTTTGATACACATCGACTGGGTTTGAGTGCTAAAGAAGCTTTGACAGGAGTACGATAACATGATGTCTCTTGTGCATAACTTTTGTGATTTTTGCATGTACAAGCATAAAATTAGAATGACGTATGTAGTTCTGACGTTTGTATACATTGAGAGAGAAAGAGAGAAAGAGAGAGGGAGAGAGAATGGCTAAACATATGTGTATGAAGATGTTTGATTGTTTTTCATGGATGAGTGAAAATAACGTAGGGTTTTCCAAGCTTCTTAAGAGATCGGCGAAAATTTGCTGGCGCTTTACAATGGCCCATCTAAACTACGTGGGTATTGAACAAAAATAGAATCGTGTCGTTCCCAATTTCTTGACGATTGCAGCAATTTTTGTCTGTAGAAGAGAGTGATAATAGACTGTTCTAATTATATGCTGAATTGAGAAAAAAACCATCACTCTACCAAATGAGATAACAAGGTGGAAAAAGGAGGAAATAATTTCACCTCAATTTTCTTTTAGTCTCATGATTATCTCTTTCCTCGTAAATCAGATGCGTGGATTTATCAGGAAGAAATTCCCCAATGCTCGATAAAGAACCAATGTAACCAATCATGCCAAATTGAAAGTGACGCAGAGACTAGGTACGCACAGTAAGGAAATAATGTGTTCCCAGCCAAAAGCCAATTTGGTTAACATTTGGTCCAACACATTAGGCCAGTGTCGCATGAGAAACCGGACGTTAATGATACGCGAATTAATTTAACGAGATCAACTGATAATTCAATCCGAATTAAGTCACTTGATTTATTAATGTTAATTGAAAAATATTATGTTAAAAGTATAAAAAATTGTGGACATAATAAAGTGGCTATCAAAAGGGAATACTTACGGCTCCGATCGCGTCGATCAATAAGTGAAAGGTTATTTTTTTCGTCTGTTTCTTTCTTCTTTAAAAAAATCGTTGAATAACATCAGGGATGGCAAGAAAATTATGCAATTGACTGTTGAACCAACATTGTTGTTATGTACTGAGTTGATTATTCGGAGCGAAAAAAAGCTGTCGAATGTGGTGTAAACGTCTTGTATGGATATTCCTTTGGCTCTGGACACGTTGTGACATCTGGCTTTGAAATTTAATCATCTGAAACCAAAAAATTATTCTAGATGATACATCAAATCTATATTTAAAATCAACGTGTAATCCTCAATTTTGGCTCTTCCTTAAAGAGAATAGCCTAAACCCAACCGTATCTAAGACCTCACTTAAATCGGTGTTAAGCTTGAAACAGGGAGGGCAACGTTGTGACTAAATTTAGCTGAGTTCTCTCACTTAATTTCTTCTATTTGTTTTTTTACTCTCTTTTTTATTTCTACTCCATTCTCTCTCATTCTGTTTTTCCCCCTTTGGCTACACTCTGAGGCGCATACTCGTACAATTCGCAACGGTTCATCACCGGTAAAATCAGTTAAACTTGATACATCGGAGTGGATCTAATCATTGAACACTGTTAATTATTTACAAAAGAAAATTCTAAACAGCTCCTTTCAACAATCAATAATAAAAAGAGAAAGAACGCAACGTTAAATTAATTTGTCAAAATAAATAGTTAAGCATGGCGATTAATCACGATCGATTTCAATCACAGTGTTGAGTCTCGAGGTCAACGAACTCCACCGAGAACTAAAAAGGGGGTGGGGCAAGAGCGATTGAACAATTTGGCTGAACGTAATTGAGAGTGAGAGAGAAAGGAAGGGGGATAGACAGAAAGAGGGAGAAAGAGCTAAAATTGCAATGAAGCAGCAATGTACAACTGAGGGCACTACGAGCGTGCACCGTGTTCATCTAGGAGAAGGTATGACACTAGCTGGTCTACGTCGTGCCATTTCACAGGTCTCTATGCTGGTGGTCAAGGCCACAACCTCCGGGGAGGCTGCATGGCATGAAGAGTGTCTCAAGTACGATATTTTAAAGAACTTCAAAATGAAAACAGAAAAAGACATCTCCCTGTTGCTACGAATTGCTACTAAGGCTCATGCATTCATGTAATTTTAGCTGATGAAAGCGAAAAAAATCTTTTTTTTCTGTCGTTTGCTTTTCATTATTGATTCATCTCTTTGCCTGTGAAATTTTATTCATGCTGCTAGATGAGGTAGCTAGCTTATTTTCACACTAAGTATTATCATTGTCAGCTAATATGCTCGAAATTTCTATTCAAACATACTGTTGAAAAGCACGATTCTATTATTGGTTCACGGGTCAACGTGTCATGACCATCACGTGTTTTTTTACGTTGGAGTATGATTTTTTTTACGCGGAAAACATTGGATAATCCAATGAATTTTTTTTGCTTGGATTGAAGATTTTTGGAGATCGAAATACTACGAGATTGGAAGGGGGAAGTTAGCGAATTTAACTCAGGGATTTTGTAGACAAGATCAAAGAATTTTGAGAAATTTTTCTCTAAGTTTTTTTCTCTGTCTCCCTGCCAGAATATCGTAAACGTTCTCATTTACATTTTAACACGTCAATTCCGAGGGCAGAGAGGGATTGAATATGGTTAATAAAATACTACTTCTTAGAAGTGAATTGCGCTTCGAGGAATATTGAAAAATTGTGTGATAGTTAAGAATCGTAGTATAATTCAATGATACTCATCGTGTAATTTATGTTCTTAAAGTACTTCAAAATTTATATTTAATTTTAAATTGTGACAATTTTCTACTGATTTAAACTACGAAAATTAGGAGAAATATAATTTTTGGAACAGAGGCATCCCAGACGTTCAAGGCCACATGCAGAAAGTTCAAAGCAAAAGTTTACAAAATAAATTGAAATGTCTTTGTATGTGTTGTGTATATTGAAAGATCATTTGCCAAAAAGTTTCAGGAACAAATTCTATAAGTTTGTGTATGTAACTTATACAGTCAGTTTCCCTCACACATAAGTTTAACGCAAAACGCTTCTAACTTTTTGTGGCAGTGCATATTTCTCATAAAATTTCACGTGGTGAAGAAACAAAATAAAAAGAGAATTTGAACTATTGGAGAATGTACTTGTAGAAAGTTGAATTTATGAAAGAAAATTGAATGAAACGGGAAAAAAATAAGAAAGATCAGTTTCCAGTATCTTGACCAGACTAAAAGGCGTTTCAACGTACTAGACGACCTAGAACTCTTTAAACCTGAAATCGAAAACATCGACCTCGGGATATACAAAATATTTCCTTACCCTTCTACACGAGGCCACACCCCTTCCCCCTCACCGAAAAGCCTGGCAATTCGCCTGGCACGAACATTTGCATCAAAAGACGGGAATAGTAAAGCAACTTCTTTAGCAATATACTAAAAATTATTTTCAACCTATAAACGGAGTGAGATTTTTTTTCTCATTGCTTGATCTTTCTTTCTCCCCTCTATCTCTGTAGAGAAAATAGTCTCTTGATATTCCATTGAAGTGTGTCGTTCGTGATAGTTTTCCAGATATTTTCTTTCCTTCTTCCCAACATGAAAAAATACAATTTCGGATCCATCGAGATTGATGAGTGAAAATTACTATTTTTTTTTCTTTCAGATATCGACAGACAAGATTTAGCTCAAGGCGAGTGAGAAAAAGAGTTGTGTTCAAACATGGTGACTGCAACGTAGTCCAGGGTAACGTCGCCAAACGACGTCGACGATATCTTCAGGTAAACTTCAAAGAATTCATCTTCACTTTTTTTTTTCTTCCTTTTCCTCATTCACAACGTCCTCCATTCCCCCGTTCCTTTCAATGGTCGTCCACTGCTTCACAGCTCTTTTTTTATTATCTGCCGTTTTCCATCAGGACATCTTTACGACTCTGGTGGACGCTCAATGGCGCTGGACTCTGCTGGTATTTTCGATGAACTTTTTACTATCTTGGCTTGGATTTGCCATTGTCTGGTGGTTGATAGCTTACGCTCACGGTGATCTGAATCCGAGAAATTTTACTGACTCAAACAAAACTTTTATCCCCTGCGTTGAGGATATCCATGGGTTTACCAGTTGTTTTCTATTTTCCGTAGAAACGCAGCATACAATCGGGTAAATATGAACTTAAACTGACATTGACAGTTTATAGAAATATTTTTCTCCTATATCTTTTTTAGAAGAATACATGCCGAGATTTGGTCGAACTGCAATAATCGAAATCGAATATATGGAAATCATGTCACACTTTAATTTCATTAGTAGAGCTTTCGGTAGGATTATTTCCGAAAATTCAATTGATCCAGCTTTCATCGTCCACAATTACAATAAAAATCTCACGAATCAAGTTTTTAATGAAAATTTTCATGTATTCCTTTGTTGATATTAGCTATGGATCAAAGCACACAACTGAAGAATGCCCAGAAGCAATTTTTGTTATGTGCATACAATCAATGACTGGAGTAATTCTTCAAGCATTCATGGTTGGAATTGTATTTGCAAAATTGTCGAGGCCAAAGAAACGTACTCAGACCCTTTTATTCTCTCGTAATGCGGTGATTTGTCAAAGAGACGGTCAGCCATGCCTAATGTTCCGTGTAGGAGACATGAGAAAGAGCCACATCATAGAGGCACACGTTCGTGCACAGATGATAAAGCGAAAGGCAGGAATATTATACTTTTTTGTTCTTGTTCACTCTAAAATTTATCGATTTCTCTTGATTTATTCGTTTCATAATCCATCCTGATTTATATACGATTTTTTATTCTTCTTATCCAACGATAATTCGATATTATTTCAGGTAACGAGAGAGGGTGAGTTACTGCCATTCTTCCAGACAGAATTAAAAGTCGGTGGCGATGGTGAAGAGGATAAAATATTCTTCATTTGGCCAACTACCATAGTACATAAAATTGATCAGCACTCACCCCTGTATCATCTGTCTGCGAGTGATATGCTCAGAGAGAGATTTGAAATTATTGTCATGCTCGAAGGTACATATCACATAATTTCCACTACATCAATCATGATTTCCATTTTGACAAATGTGATGATGATAATTTGCATTCGAACTAGGCGTCATTGAGTCAACTGGAATGACAACACAAGCTAGAAGCTCATATCTGCCGTCTGAAATTCTCTGGGGCCACAGATTTGAGCATATTATTACATTCAGAAAAGAGACTGGAGAATATGAAGTTAACTATACGCTTTTCAATAATACGTATGAGGTAGACACACCCCTATGTTCAGCTGCTGAACTCGACCGGGTGAAAGCTCTGCATCATGCTAAAGGAGGTAAACAAATGAGATTCCATGCTTCCCTTGAACGTTCACTTTGGCCTCTTTTTTCTACCTCCACTTTTTTCTCTCCGCTCTTCATTTTATCAACAGAAGCTATGATATTTAGTTAGCAAGCATATGCTGCCATCTGTATCATCCATGAAACTTGGAAATAACACATCAAGGTGTCAATGAACTTGCTGTGTAATTATCAAGAATGAAAGGAAGAAAACCTTGTTATATGAAAGAGGTCAAGAGTAGCTATTAACCTTCTTTGAAGATTATCTCCATTGAATCCTCTCCCTTTCCTATCTTCATCTTTTTTATTTCCTCTTGAGTAGAAAGCGTTACGAATGTTGAATGGCAAGAAATTCATCCCACCCACTAGTTTAGCATTGTCAATGAAGAATAGCTACAAAGTTATATTGACAAGTTTGTTATTAATTTCAAGATATCAGCGCTAATTATCCTTTGAATTGAAAACGTTAATAGAAAGAATGAGCTCCGCAACATTTCCAACATATCGTGAAGATTCAAGTAGCTCGTTGACAACGAGTTCCGGCTCTAGTTCAGCATCATCTGGCGGTCTACACATGCATCCACCAACACCACCTACGCCAATTCCCGTAATGATAACTGGCCCAGACGATTCACCAAGGCGTAACAGTGTCAATGTACAGTGTGATAATAGATTGGCTACATTTTATACGCACGATGAGGTATTAAATTTTTCTTCATCTCTGATATTAATTCATTATAATCAGGAAATTGTTACATTCAATTATTAAGAATCATGTCGCGTGATTCTAATTGATGTTGAATGATTTTCATTTCTTCTCGTATTATTTCGTTAAAGGAGACGGATTGTGAAGCTAGTGGCTGTAGCACTGACAATAAAGGACAACAAGAAGATTATCACAGGGTTCTAGAGGATATTAATGCCAGTCTGAGGAGACATAGAGGCAAGGGTATTGAATCGAAGGACGATAAGAGAATTCAGAGAGAGGGCTCAGAATTAACATTATTAAAGCGAAATGATTCTAAATCAAATAGTGATGGCATGAGGAAATCACCTACGAAATTGTCATTAGATCACTCATCGACAAGTGCTATGAAAAAATCCGCATCAAGAGTTACCTTGGATTCAAGGTAGATCACTTCTCAATCGACGTTCTTTTTTTAACTTCTCTTTCTAACACTTATCATAACTTCACTGCAAATTGTATCGTTCACAATTTTTCAGACACACGAGATTTGCGGAATCACCTGAACGCACCAATGATTTGTCTAGTCATAAAAAATCTAGTCATGATAATGATCATAATAGCAACAGTATGTTGAATAATGTTGATGAGGAGAAAAAACCAGAGACATTTATAACAATATCACCACCACTACCAAGATTATTACTGCCCAAATCAGATATTACGGATATTAAGGCAACTAATCATTATCCACATACTAATAATCCAGAAGAGGAGGTCTAAGTGAGTAATAAATAGATTTGGCTCTAAAGCTTAATTGAATCTTAAGTGTAACACAAAGACTACATGCAGAGCTTGTCGCATAGTACCATAAATGTAGTTTATAAGTCTTTGTAATTGGGTCGCATCCGGTTTATACACTGAGAGAATAATGTTTTTTGACAGTAAAGCAAATTTTCTAGCTCCCTTCTCTCTCGGATTTTCGAGGTCACAACAAATTTCATGTGATTAAACAAAATCGCGGATGTTCGCTGGTAGTATCGTTAATGAAGCGGAAAAATGAGATGAGTGAATTTCACATTCACAGCAGTTTTCGTTGACCATCTCGAAATCTGACGGGCGTGGAGAAATTTCTGTAAGGACGAATTGGTTCGGAATAGTTCGAGCATAAGAAATCATTGTGAAATTGATGTTCTGACCTTGAGTAACTATAACGATTCCTGCAAGATAATCTACTCGTATTCCATGATTAATTTCTAATACCTGTGAATACATTTCTCTAAAAAAAACACATGACGGGATTCAGTGACACTGCGATAATCGAAATCGAATATATCGAAATCATGTCACACTTTAATTTCATTGGCAGAAATTTTCTGCGGGATTATTTTCAAAATCCGAAATTACCTTTTCTCATCATACGCGTGAGATAAATACGGAAAAATAATCACGAACGCAGGAGAAATTTTTCATTTTCTTCCAATTTCCTCAAATTCACTACAGCTCTTCAAAGAAAAACTCGAAAAAATATCACTTTCAGAAAATTAAAGCATATTTTTCATTTATTTCTACATTCCTTTCTTCTGTCTGCTAATTCAACCTGCTCCCCTATTTCATTTTAATTCAACATGTTCACATGATGCAGAGATTCAGAGGAAGAAGAATCTTGAAAATGAATTACGCGATTTGTTGGATTACGTTGTTCAAAAGCAGAAAAAAATTCTCTCTGAATTAAAAATGATCTATGTATATATATTTCCATATCAAACCCGAAGGTCGTGAAACATATCTCATTCGAATAATTCCCAAAGACGGAAGAGGATATGATTGTATTAAGAGACATGTAAAAGACATGATGCATAATACGCATGTATTATAAGCATATGTGGTACATTAAATGTATGGTACATGACGGTGAAACTTGATAGGCCCCAGTTGAACAGGTTTAGCGTATAGTATCATTGCAGTAGTGTAAGGATGCAGTGTATATAACGAACGTGAATATTAGAGGCAGAGAGTTGAGATTAAACAATTGACTGGCGTGATAACGAGGGCACTTCCCGCCACTAAACTCATCCTGTACGTTGTAATACCATATCTATATATCTATCACTTATAGAGTATGGCAAATCTGATGTATTATTTTGGCTCTTCGTGCAGAAAAGCTCGCGCTGGCATAATTATCGAGGAAGGAGTGATAGGAAAATGATGAAATTCTGGAATATTTCTAACCGACATATATCAGATGTACAGTATATACGCTGACGGTGGTTTTATCTCAAAAATGATAGTCCGGGAAAATCCTGCGGCTTGTTATCAAATTCTAGAGTTCAGAAAACCAATTACAGTAGAGTCTCTCTAGGATTGGTTCTTTATATGATCTAGAGTGAGTAAGACTGGCGTTTCTACTCTCTTGCTTTCTCCCATTCTCCACTACAATAGTCTCATCAAGACTGAATTCTACGAATTTGTAGCACAGAACTATAAATGTTAGAGAGACTATCGTATTATTGAATTTTTCCCTTTTTCTTCCAATTGAATTTTACGAGAAACTATCGAATATTCGAAAAAATGTTCCGGACAAAAAATCTTCCTCTGTTACAACGGATACATTTTATTATTGTAGTCTTCTTCGTATCGAGGGTCGAAAAATTTAGTCAGTTCTTCGTCTATAATAGTTCAAAATCGTCGGGAAATCACCGTGCATTTTTTCATATCTTCACACTGTTTAAAGAATATTGAAAATTCAATATCAATATGTATATTAATTTTCAAAAACGGAATTTCAATTGTTGTTGAGACGGATTTTTTTTTTTTTGATACAGAATTACCCTTGAAATTTCATTCTTTATGGGAAATTCAAGAACGATATGATTTTTCCAATGAGCATTGAAATTCTAAAGAGCTACCTGAATTTTTGAGTTTCAATAAAAAATTGAATATATGAACTTGAATTTCCTATTATTCTAACATTCAACGTAACAAGGCCTTGAATTTTCATGAAATGTCTGTTTCATGCAGTCACTCAATAATCCACTTCAAATGTATGCAAAAAATCATAATTTCCAGGAAATTCGACCAATAATTTGCGAGGAAATTTCAAATCGTATTTGAATATTTTCGTATCGAATGAATTTTCAAGAGACGAATTTCGTGAAATTTCAAGTTAACTGAAGTTTGTTAAATATTTCAATATTTTTACGCTGAATTTTCAAATAATAATTTTCTAACAGTGCATTATTTATTGAGATATTGCAACGTCTCATAACCAGGTTATCTCTGGGTTAGAGTGCGCGTCCGGTCGCGCTTCTCATCCTTCAATACGATATCCGTACAGCGTCTAGTTTCGGAAACTACTAGTGAGGTTTCAAGTAATAGCACTGAAAATGGCTGCGAAAATATGAAGTGGAAGATAGCAGACTATTTGTTAGTAGACGATATAAAAGCCATTGACTGTCATGCTCTATCGTGATTTCGTGACAAATGGAGGGGATGAATTGGTGGAGAGACGTAACATTCTCAAAGTTAATATGATTGTGTAGAAACAATATTAAATTATTAATATTTCCGATTACATTTTTAATAACATTTGATTATCCGCAAAACGTGTACCTTTTCTTATGAGGCTAGTTTTCAAAATTTCAAAGCAACTTCCCAAGATTACCAAAAAAATGAGCCTAGTTTCCTCATCCAAAATGTGAAGAATCTTAGAAATTATTTAACATCTTTTTCTAAACTAATGACTGTTTCTGCTTTTTTCTCTCTGTATACACTGTCCTGTTCACGCAAATCTACGTAGCGTTTATACTATATGTACTCACCACGAAAATATGAGAAAAATTCAAAACTTCATCGATCCATCATCGTTCAACATGTTCTCGAATTTGTTGTTTCATTTTTATCTTCATTTAGGATTCAGAGTCGAGTTGTACATTGATCAATTAACGTGTGATTGCGGTAGAATACCGAGCGTAGTCTCCCGTGTGACTAAAATTTGTGACGATAAACGTTTAATCCCTTGTGTAGTGACCTCGGGATATAACAGTTACTGTTTGCACATTTTCCAGTCTGTGGCTTTTGACATTGTCTCGGGTCATGATTCGACGATCTAATGACAATGGGTAGAGTCATGTATACCACCTTGCGTAGGGGAATTGCGACAACACGTGTCCTCGGACTAATATGCTGATTCCATGGTTCAGTAACATTGTGTGAATATTAAGATTACACTGAGATTCTTCTCTTCAATTCATTGTTTTTTTTCCCTTCTGTTCTGATTTTTTTATAAAAAAGTTAAGAGCAAGATATTACAATGTTGCGAAACTTAAGACTTGTTGAATCATTGAACTTATGAAAAGTTTTAACAAAATGCACGTTAAGTACTGAGAAGTTTCTTCAAAGTAAAGAACTCTTCAAAAATTAAAGGAGTCGTATGTTCAGTCTTCGATAAAAGTTACATAGATAAAAAAAAGCATGAAAAATCCTTCAAGGAATGGAGAGCAGCTTAACAGATAAAAAAGTCAAGAATCAATTCTTCGAACTCTCGTAAAGACTGTTTCATTATTATGAAATGTTTCAAAGGTTATTAAAATTCAGAATTCACTTTAAATTAATCATCTATTTTTCCTTCTCCTTGACTCTTTTCTTCTGCATATCAAACCCCTAGTTTGTTGATTTCAAGAGAGTAGACGCTTTGATGAGTCACTATGAAATAAGTGGGAGTTTTGCAGAGGGAGAGTGAGAGAGAAAATACGTAAAAGGAAAAAAAGGTAAAAAGTCGAAAGGAATTGAAGATTGCGAATACGAAGAACTACTCGGTATCCTGTTCACGTGCTAGACACTCGTATTGAATTTTTGCGATGTGTATGTTGTGTATGTGACGCGTGTTGACTCACTCATTGGGACTCTTTCGTGTCTCTACGTCACTTTTTTTTATTCACCACTCCATCATTCTAATTCACGAGCTCTCAATACATTTGAAAGAAGCGAAAAAAAGGGCACAATCTATTCATTCAAATGATGTAAAATAAAAGGAAACTGAAGATTATTGAAAAATCCTTAGTTATCGATGACTACAGACGTACCGTGACTAATTCCACCCGGAAGATGAAATTGCGTTTTTACCACGAAGTTTGCCGTTACCCACGATTATCCATCAATTCTACATTGATTGAAAAATTTATTATTTTTTCTCATCACTGTACGTCTTCAAAGTTATAGAATTACAATAACTTTCAATGTAACTGGAACGTTCCTAATTATCTGCCGTTATTATTCTCCGGAATATTCAATCATGCTTGCTAATTCAAGCCGAATGTGTTGCCAAACTCAGGTACCATAATTTTTTTTTCTTCGGATATCAACCAGCGGAGGAGAATGGTTGAATCCCTGTATTCATCGGCCATAAAATCGTTTACTCTCTCGTGAATTGTTATTGAATAAATAAAAGAATGGGCAAATAAAATAAGTGATTTTAAAGAGTCAATATGAGCGAATTCTCAACAAGGATTCCACTCTCTATTCTAGCTGGAATATTTCTATCCATTACCCACAATCAGAGCACAATCACCGAATTAATTTTTTTCTTCTTTCTCTTTAACTCAAGAGATTACTCAAGCGAGATGGCGAAACAGGTTTCGGTGATTTACCGAGAAACTAAGATAAAGACTGAATATATATTCCTACCTTAGCGGTTATGTATATCCTCAATTTTTTTTTTCATGCCTGAAAATTCCACTGTCTGAATAAAGCGATTAGGGGCGAAGGAGTGTAGGTTGAGAGCCGGGTACGACCCTGTGGAATGGTTAAAAATTTCGCCAATAAATATCCCAAGAAATTTAACCCACAAAAAAAATAATCTCACATTTTTCGCAATTTCTCGGAAGTACGTACAAAATATTTGACGTATCTTTGAAATTCAATGAGTTACTTACGTATACAAAAAATCGCAGAATAATGACGAATCGATAAATTCACAAATTGTTTTTGTTGTAAACTCTTATCTCATGCTGAGGCGTGACACAGACCGGATAGTTTCTTGAATAATCGTGAAAAGTACATACACGATGACACGAAACTTTTGCTGTTGGAAGGTGACAGAAAGTAAGTGGAAGGGCAAGGTGCAATTGACATGAGGTGGGGAGTTTAAAGCCGAACGAAACGAAAACATAACGAGAAATAACAAAAGGAAAAGGAAAAAATCTCAAAGTTGAAGAGAAAAAAAAACAAACGAATGGCTCTCGCGTTTACGTGTGTGCTGTGTATGACCGAGGAAGTAGGAGTAGGTGGGGAGGGGAGGGGGGATAAAGGCAAGTGTAGAACGTACGTCGACGTCACTGAAGGAGACGGCACGTTCACTATTGCATTCGCCGGTATCCGCCTTCTTTTAACGCTGCATTTATTTTTATTCTTTCTTAATTTAAGAAGTTTTACGTTACTTCCATTTTCTTACTTTCTTTCATTGTTGTTTTTCCACGGGAAATTTGTTGAAATTCACTTACACAGTGAGGTGGTTATAGTGTTGTGTGGAACTGCGACGGCAAGACGGTTAGACACGATGGTAGCAATTGAAATTGAAAGAAAAATAAAACAGTTTAGAGGAGAGACTAGAAACGTTTGTTTCAACTGTGTATTGTGACAGGGCATGTTTTCAACGTGTTAAATTTTATTTTATCAAATTAAATACGTCATTTGAAGGTGTGACAACCGTGTGTTTAGCTAATCAGCACGAATGCAATTGATCGTGAGTTCAAAATTTAAAATTAACGGTTCATTCAATTCGAATTAATTATTTGACTCTATTGTGACCGTTGGAATTCTTTGCCAGGTGAGGAAATTTTCATTCTGCTCGATGATGTCAGTTATAATGAAGATATTTGAATTTATTCGTAGTTCCATTCTCTATTTATTTTTTTTTTCACCCTCCGGCACATTGTCAGACAAGAGCACATTATTAAAATTGATAAATACCTACAAGGGGGCTTTTCAATTGAAGATACATCCGATCGCGTGTCGGCCTACATACTTTCATTATGCCTTACCACGCGCGCACACGAATTTATAATAATTATTATGAAAATTCACTCAAGTGGACACCTAAATTTGTATTATGAAGAAAGTTTACATTCTCATGTATGTTTTCCTCTTTCCTTAATTGGGGTGATTTATTTATTGTTTTGGATAAAGTAATAGAATCAATAAATTCAACAGCCTCGCGTTTGTGGTAGAAACGATATTATATTTCTATGGTAGAAACAGTGAGGACAAATACCTCAATGCCTTCATTCATATGAGTAAAGTGAGCGGTGTGATTTGCAATAAAAATAAAGTTTAATGAAAATAAAAAACACCAACTTTCGATTCTGTCATTGACGCGGTGAAAATGGCGATTAATCGAATTTATATTTTATCAAAAAAATTCATTGTGAATAAATGAGCAGTTTGAATCCAGTTTTCTTTTCGAGAACATTCGAAACTGGCGCCACAGATCGAGGTCATTATTCGATTGAAAAGTACGAGAATATGAAAATTTATAGGGATATCACGAGTTAATGAATAATAACTCACAAAAATATGTATTTAAATAAAAACTTTCATGATAATTATGAGAATTCCTAGCTTCAACTAAGCGGAAAAAACGATAAAATATTAGATTTTTTCCAAGAAAAAAATTCTTGAAAATTAAATTTCCATTAACGTAAAATGTCAAAATAATCCTTTGAAAAATGAATTAATCTTTCATCGCACTCGCTCTTTCTCTCTCCATCCAAGTGCCCGTTATGAACTCACCGTCAACGAACCAACCTGTTGCTCGGAAACCCGCGTGCTAGTAAGTCTCGCTGGACATCAAATAAAGATTATCTCTCTCTATACAAGCGTACATACTTTTCGCGTATCTAAATAATTCTTTGAAGCGCGATTAAAGTATTAACCAGATCCCGTAATCGTCATGGACGACCGGTATGAAAAAGCACAAAAAATCATAATATCCATCATAACGTTTAGAGGTGTAATTGAATGCGCAACGAGAGACTGCAGTATATATACTTAGGAACGTTTATTCCTTGTAATACACACACATTATTAGCATACACATAGACGCACACTGTGATGCTGGATGATGCGTTCGTGGCACGAAACCATTTATACCCCCGCCATCCCACAGGGGGGCACAAATTCCATGAGCATCCGTTGGCACAATAGCGTGTTCAACGGGCGAGAATCTCAAACAGTTGCGCTCGTGCATTCACAGTGAAAAAGGCAATCTCAGGTTTTCTTTTTCATTCTATACAAATAATCGCCATTCGGCATTCATCACAAAAGCCATAAAACCAATCATCGGATCCACTGATATTATTAAAGTCCCTTATCTTTTTTTAATTTTTTTTAGATTCAAAAATAATAAAAACATCTCACGATTGGATGCCAACACAATTGAGAGAGAAACTATTGGATGAGATAAGAAGATGATGCACACGGTGATTTCGATGCTTGTATGGACAAACACTCAATCGACACTCTAGTAACGATTTCTTTTTAACAGCGGAAAAAAACAAAATTTGCATTTTTTTCTTTCGTTCTTTTCATTTTCTCACACTGAGAAACAATAATTTGTGATAATTTTGAGGAAATAATAAAATTGAGAGAATCAAGTATGCAGAGAATAAGAAGAGTTGAAATTTATGGACTCAATGATTTCGGGGGTGCAAGTTGAATAATTGAATATAATTGGATAATACAGGAATGGAGGAGCCTCAGAAGCTCTTTAGATTGCCTGGTACGATTGAAGAAGAGGAGGAGCATGAAACTGATAAAAATGGTAACAATGATAATCAACCACGGCCGGAATCGCCATTATTATCACAAAAACAATGTGCTAATATAACAGTACCGAGGAATGTAACACTGGTGAGGGTCAGTACGCAGAGTAGTAGCATTGGTGGTGTTGGTCGACAAGACTCCTACAGGTATTGAAATTTGAAAAAAAGCAATTAAAAATGAAAGCAAAATTCATTCATTCATTCTTATTCCATTAATTTGTAGTATTGTCCGATGTTCCATCATGGCAAAATACCAGTACATCAATTTCCTATTTTTCTTGCACAATAATTAATGCAATTACGAAGTATTTCTTTGAATCAACTTCATGAAACTCAGAAGTACAGCATCAATCGGCAATCGGGATTATTTTTAACCCGTTTTTTTTTTCAATTCCATTTTTCTTCTCCTTTTCTTCATCTCCTTCTCTCTTTTTCTCATACACTTTTCTTATGTTCTAAGAGCACCTTGGGCAATTTATAATGACCTTGTCCAAGGTTTATCGATACTTAAAGTTGAAGTAATTTCTTGTGCACACTGTGTCAACCGGTGTGCTTGAAAAATTTATTATCACGATACACGTGTTTAACATTAATTTCAACAATCTAAAATTAATCTCATTATTTACAACTTCTGCCATATTACAATTGATAACTATTGCACGTTGGTAATAAAAATAGGAAAATTTTTATGATTTCTTTTTTCAAGTACTTACGAGTGAGTTTGTTGACAAAAATTGCATTATGTTATCACATGTTTTGTACGACAGATGACATGATAATTCGAATAGGTTTCTTTTTCTACCTCATAACAAATAATTCTGGGCACATGTATATCAATTCAATTGCGATATAAAACCAAATTGAAAAGCAAAAACATTGAAAGCACTGGAATCATTGGTAATTAATCGTGATACTCAAACAATGTTTTTTATTTCCATTTCACTTATCGTTAAAATCAAACGTTCATACTCATACCTCATTATAAACGCATTAGTTACTCTGTGGTATTTGATCAGAAACTTGTAATCAAAAATTAAATACCACGCTGACCGGTTTAATCATATGATTTATCATTTGAATTCTTATGAAACTTGAAAACACTTATTAAATCTAAAAGCAGGATAAAAAAATTGCGAAAGAGTGAAAATCGGCGCATAAAAAAATAAGTGATAATTTAATTGTGTTAATCAATATTTCTGTATCAATGAGTTCAGTTGACACTAAAGTTTTAATCAGAGACGAAAAAAAACTGTCTCAGCACTATTCTGAAATTCATTGGGATTGTCTCTTCCAATTTATCGCAACATTCCCCCTTATCTTAGACCGTCCCCACGCGGTCCTGTTTCTCCGTCATACTATTACAATCATCTACGAACAAAAAAGCAATCATCAGAGTCACTCATGACCATTGGCATGACAACTTGTTACAGACGTTTGGCTCGTTCATTAGTGTAAACTTGTGTGTAATACGTGAACCAAAAAATCGTCGGCTCTTATCTAACAGAAGTAGAAACTACCAATTCTTTATTACTCATAGAAATGATAAAATATTGAATCATAATTTTGACAATTGCGTGAATTTTAATGGGTGAATTATTACTTGATGAATTATGAGGCTCGTATGGTTTAATTTAATGTGTGGTGAAGTGTTCGGTGTCGATAAATCATGTTGCAGAATTACAAGTTAAAGAAAAATAGTCACGACAAAATTTCAAATTATTTAAATTACGGTGACCGCAAGAATATCATCCGGAGTGATAAAAAAATTAGAATTGTCAAAACAACAACGACAGCAACTAGACGGACACTTGGTAGAAGAAGAAGTGTATCAAGGAGAAGAGACAGCTGGTTGGTTGATATTATACAAGGTAGAAAGAGTCAGGCTATAGATTATTGCGAAATTCGGTGATGTTCTTTTAAACCTTTAGGACAATAATCATCACCATTGTCGTTATGAAGTTACAGTCTAAATTACACAATCATTTGAGCCAGTGAATGATGAATCAACTCACGTTCTTACTTCACTGCTGCAAGTATTATTGCAGATCAAACTATATTGATAATCGAGACAGACTTTAGCCTCCAAAAAGAAGCTTTTATCATCCTCGTAAATCATAAAGCTGTATATCACTCACTTCTTTCTTTTTCAACGAATAATTATATTGTTTATGGTTTGAATAATGCGATGGAGGAGGCGGAGGTATAAATTAATTCCTCTTGGGTCTAATCTGTCAGCGACGCTGATCGACCCTTTCCGGGCGACACGCATTGTGTCGGGTCCCTTGACAGAACAGGTTTCATGAGCTCTTCATAAACGGGTTCAATGGTTTTTCGAAAGTCCAGTATAGATTCAGTGATGTGTCGTCGATGCTAATAGTTTACTTCAACATTGCCAAATTCAATTCGTTATGTCTTCTTTCTCAGTCGTTCTTTCGTATTCGAAACACTAAACGCGCACGTAACAATTGGTTACTTCAGTACGATAATTGTTAACTTCCTGTAGTAAGATCATAGGTGATTAATACCGCGTGATCTTATCCAAAGAGATCATACGTTTTCAAGTCTTCTCTCTTTCTCTTCCTCTACCTCTCTCCATTACCGTCCGTCTTTTTGATCTGAATTTTCAATTAAAATTTTGTTTGATGAGGAAGATTAAGAAAGATAGGGAACAAAAAATCGTGAATAATTGAGAGCTCAAGCTGAGAGGTGATTGCTCAATGTTTCCTCATGAATTTTTTTTATATATTCTTTCAACCTTCTCCGCCTTTCTTCACTTCCTGATGAGAAAAATTAGATAATAAGAAGAATGAAAAAAGATGATTGATAATTTTCGCTGAGATTGCACGGGGCTTGGTAAACGCGTTCAGGGATATTCAAAGGGGAGGAGTGAATTCTCAAGACAGAGAGAGTGACAGAGAAAGAGATGCGTAATCAGCAATTTTCTCAGAGATTGCCAAAGAATCATTCTTTCATGATAACGAACATTCATGTTATGTTGACGAGGTTTGATAAGAGAGACATCGGAGTGTTTCTTGTCAGTCTTATGTGTCGTGTCGTAGTGACGTTTCTCTTTATTCTTATTTCACCAGTATTCTTATATCCTTCGCTGTTAATTTGGGAATATAAATTTCGTGGAATTATCAAGATGTCATTTGACGTATCAATTAATTATCAAAATGTACTTGACATTATCACTCAAGCTGAAGTTCTAAATTTCATTTGATTTGATGATAATTTTCATTCTCGATAGGCGCTGAAAAAGTGAGCTGTCTCGGAGGATTCGCCGACAGTGCTTTTCCAGCGTTTGTGAAAAAAATGTCGTTCGTGAAATGACTGAAAAATTATTCAGGCCTTTGCGAGGGTTGTAGGACGAGCCAAAGGCGAATTCTACAATCGCAAGAACCTGAATAACTTTGCTGTCATTGTAACGAAATGTACTCTCCCTCAAATTAAGAAGAAATCATAATTGATAATAAAACAATAAAAATAAGATGAAAATACTGGATGAATTTGTTGAATAGATAATTGTTGCCATGCGGAATATTCAAGTGTCAAAAATAGAAACTACTGCTATTTTTTTATGATGACAGTTCGAAAAATACCGTGGATGTTCGTATCGGGTTCTTTTTTTCTCCCATTTTTGCAAATAACAAGAGCAAACTGTTTTCTGTTAGTGGCTAATAAGTGGCCGTCACTGGTCAGGTGTTATATGAGGATATAAGACGTTAACATTGTCAGACTAATGTATCAGTTGATTACACTCCCGTTCTTGGATTACAGTATCTCAGCGCATCTAACAATTCTTTTTCTTTTTTCTTCTGGTACTTCCATTGTTATTCTTTGCTAATTGTGAAGAAAAAATAAATGGGAACAACGTTTTTTTTTTGTTGTCAGCAGTTTTTTGTGTAGCCTGAATTACATCCATTGTGTGTGTGAATAATGACGGAGAGCGCATGAGGATATTTCAGCAGTTTAAATTTGACAATGAGCACAGTGATTATCTTGATACATCGTTAATAGACAGTTAAGCCTCAAAGGGTCGATGGAGGCAGAGCCGTGTTCCTTGCAGTGTTGTTTGCACCTGACCCAATTTCACCAAACAATTCACATCATCACGATAAACTGTTACAGATCGATAAAACCATTATCGTAATCTTGCTGGGTGAAATATTGAGTTATCGTGCTGCAAGGTTGATTGTGAATATTTTAGATGGTGGATATTTTACAAGGTCAAGTTCATCGACAAAGTTTCGTTAGTAAAATCTATTCCGTTTGGAGGATTGTTGATTTTTCATTGAAAACAAGAATATAAAAATGAATGGCCAACCGAAGAATAGAAATTCTAATGGAATTACTGCAAGCCCAGAGTGTGGTGATGATCAAAAACTCTTACCATTGCGCTCTCAGACGCCCGTTATTACGAAAATTGCCAAAAGTCCGAATCCTTCATTCAGAAGCAGGTAGTTGATAATATAAAACATTTATTGCGCCATAATTATTGTGAATTTTTAATGTTCTATTCTTCACTTCTATTATTGATGTTTAATCAATTTTTTACGACTCTATCTAATAACTGCAAGCATCAATTATCAGCCACTAATAGGCGTTTATTTGCCCACGTATGTTGTCTATTAACGCGCAAAACCAATCGTTATATTGAATAGCATGTAATTAATTATCTCAATTAATGGTATTCACACATATGAAATATTTATGTCTTTCATTATGTCCACCTTGAGTTGTTCTAATACGTAAATTCATGAATTACATGATCAACTTTAATAACTCAAAATTCGAGAATAATATTTCTTCAATTGTATAAATATTGAATTATTATTTTTTCCTCATTTTGTGGGAAGGAGACATTATCATCTCTTCTATATTCAAATTTATTATTCCATACGTAAGCTGGATGAAGAATAAGCTGATTAGATATTTCATTCAGTTGAATTTTGAACTCTATTATCACGCGCTGAAAAGAAATGAAAAGAATTACAGAATAATTTATCAAACGATGACATGACCTCATATATCAAAATCAAATCAATAATAGATATGCCCAAAATAACTCGATAATATTTGCCCGCATAGAAAAATTACTATTTTGCATCCATTTATTTATCATCATTTTTATCGGCAACAAAAGAACACATAAAAAAAGTTATACATCACGTATATTCGCAATATATCTTTTTATCGTTTGTACCGATGATATCATATTTTTTGTAGACTCGATAAAACATGGGACTCACATGTGCTGAAACTGAGAATCCTAGTATCACAGACTCGATGAAAAAAAAGATACGTCATCAATTGGTGTGACTAATTTTTTAATAAATATTGCATGTTCTTTTTTTCTTCGATCCTCTTCTTACAATGCAATAATCAGTATGAGATAAATGAACTCACAAAGGTGAAGATGGATTTATATATACGAGAAAAAGACTATATACATATACAGTTCTGGTTTGAGATTTGTCGAGTCGCCTGTTTTTCTAGTTTATCTCTCTGACAGTATTTTATATCACGGGTACTGTATGATATGCGCCCTCCATCAACTCTCAAAACTACGGGTACAGACTCGTAGAAGGTTTCTCTGCAATGATAAATTTTACTTGTACCCGTTTATATTCAACGAAAACTTGGGATACCTTGACCCCTATATAATGTTCAGTTAGCAGGGCATTAAATTGTGTTTCCATGATTCTCCATGATAAATACATAATATACAATGTTATCAAGTCAACGAGTAAGGCCAAGGCTTTCTTCATTCACTTATCAAAATCAGAAATGAGTACGAATTATTTTATCTGGAAATTTATGACTACATGTAACACAGTGTTTAACTGATAATAATGCACAATGTCATATGGATTTTCTAACAATTGAGCGAAGAGATAGAAGTTTTTTCTTGTTTCTTTTTGTTTGTATTATTACTTCGTACGTGTTTCAAGTGTCATATGATGGTGTCATTGTCGATTATATTCACAGGGAAATAGAGACAACCATTATTTTATTCGATCAGTTGAGCGTGAACGAACAATGGTTTCCGTGAGACATACACTAGAGTTCGGATCTGTTGGTTATTGATTCCGTAGGAGTGGAGGAGTGAAAAAAGTAAGATCGACGGTATTAGCAATGCAGAGTGATTAATCAGTGGCTGACATCGGCAATTCGTTCTCGATCCTCTCACAAAAAAGAACTTGCCAATAAGTAGTCTGGATGATCTTCCCTCTCTTTTTCATTCTCTTCTTCTTCGTAATTAGCTGAAAAACAATTGGCCGATTCTTATCTCGTGTTTGAATAATGACAAATACGTTTTGATAATCAGACAAATCCCGTCATCATATTTATAGAAGATTGGGAAAAAAGCTGACGTTGAATTAAAACATCATGTTACTCGAATTTAATTCTAGAAAGTTTCAATTTTCTAATTTTTATTATTTCTTTCATTGTGTTACAGGAGCAGATACCGATCGGGCCCATCACGTAAAATACGCCGACGCGCAGTGTTAAAAAATGGAGAATGCAATGTACTCCAATCTCGTATATCCCGTCGTTCACTACGCTTCCTTCAAGATATATTCACAACTCTAGTTGATACACAGTGGCGCTGGACGTTGCTATGTTTCAGCCTGAGTTTTGTATTATCGTGGTTGGGATTTGCGGTGATATGGTGGTTGATAGCATTTACACACGGTGATTTCGATGAAAAACATTTGCCACCATATCAAATTGATAATAATTGGACGCCATGTATATCAAATGTATTTTCATTCACAAGTTGTTTCTTATTCTCAATCGAGACGCAGCACACAATTGGTTATGGTAGCAGAGCAACAACTGAAGAATGTCCTGAAGCAATATTTGTCATGTGTATACAAAGTATATCTGGTGTTATGATACAAGCATTTATGGTTGGCATTGTATTTGCAAAAATGAGTAGACCAAAACAACGTACACAAACATTACTATTTTCACGTAATGCAGTTATATGTCAACGGGACAGTGAATTATGCCTTATGTTCAGAGTTGCTGATATGAGAAAATCACATATTATTGGTGCAACTGTACGTGCACAAATAATACGTGCTAGAACAACTAAAGAGGGTGAGATATTATCACAGAATCAACAGGAATTAAATGTTGGTACTGATGGCAATAATGGTAGTATATTCTTCATATGGCCAATGACAATAATACATAAGATTAATTCAGAATCACCATTGTATAATATGTCAGCTGAGGATATGCTCAGTGAAAGATTTGAAGTTGTTGTTATACTTGAGGGTACTATTGAATCAACTGGACAAACAACACAGGCAAGATCAAGCTACTTACCACAGGAGATACTTTGGGGTCATAGATTTGAGCCGATGGTTAGTTACTCGAAGGAACGTCAGGGGTACGAGGTAGATCATTCATTGTTTAATACGACAACACAAGTTGATACACCACTGTGTTCTGGAAGAGAATTGGCGGATTTTTATCGTGTTCAGGATGAACTGCGTCATGGAAATGGTAATTATATTTAACTCGATCATGTTTTTGTGAATCGTTCACGCTTGATACTCATCAATTTAGTGACTAAGAAAGGGAATTTTTTGCCATGTAGTATAATTTAAAAATTGCTTTTCTCGTCATCACCAAACCTACGTCATTCATGCTAATGAAAAGAATCAATTTTCACTCAGTCGATGTAATATAAAAGCTTTGGAATTTCATAATATATTCATTTGTGTTCTGTTAAGATTTGAAGCAAGATCATTGCATTTAACATTTAAGATTAACAACTTTTCGTAGAATTAAATAATCCATTATCTCCATTTGTCTCATTGTCTTTGGTGCTGGATGTAATTTTCGTAGATGGAGTTGGCCTGAGAAAAATACCTAGTGAGCCCCGTACTGCCCCAGTGGTATTGACCAAATACAATCAGTGTGAGGGCTCTGGTTACGTGGTGTCACCCCAGGAGGTTCCACCCCAAGGTCCGCTGAAGCTACATATTGACATTCCACTGATTGACGAGAGTCAAGGAGCTTAATTTGAGACATGGAATATTAAAAAAAAAGATTAAAAATGTGTTCAGAGAGATAATGAAGGGGTTTTTGATTAAACTGCGGGGGCTTTAATTTTTTCCTGTTGAATGATAAATAATTCATAAATTTTTCTTTGGTTGAATTCATTCACTAAAATAATTAACGTAGGGTGGTACTGTGTATGTTGATTGGCTCAACGGTGAAGGTTTCTCTAAAATTAGTTTAATTATTGAAGACGAAGGGCAATAACTGAAAATTCCGAGAACTTTTCAGGTTTCGTAATCGATGATGATGGCCTCTCGATGGAACCATATCACGACATTCATCATCATTATTCACACTCACACAATCATCGTCATCAAGGAGTCATACCAAGCTCAATGATGAGAACTGAGAGTACTAAGAGTGATAATAGCCTAGAGGAGCACAATTTCGGTAGAATAATACGTGATAATCAACAGCGTATACCAAGCCCGCATCTGTTACCTACTCAAAATAACAGAGATCCGCAATACAGAATTGTCGAGGTTGATCCTGATGCAATACACGTTATTGGTGATCTGGAACTTCAACAGTTACCGGAGGCTGTTAATCGTGAAATATTGAAAAATAGTAGAGAAATTGTGTACGAGGAGGAAGCACGGGATGCTGAATTGACGCGTGATGAGAATTTCGTCAGATCATTTCCAGTGAGAAGACAACTCCTTCGATATCCCCTGTTGGATGAAGAGAGAAGATCGCTGAACGGTTCGAGGAGAAATCTGAATCACAAAAATTTTCCACACGTTGATGAGGAAAAGAGATCCTTGAATGGATCGAGGAGAAATTTGAGTTTAAGAAAATATATATTAGTACCAATTGATAAACCAGACTGTTGTAATTGTAGTTCAAAAAATTTGTACGTAGGTAGTCGTGAAAATTTGAATGGTTCAAGAAGACACACTGGTAGCAGAGAGTATTTGAATGTAATGAAAAGAAATATCAATGGTGTAAAGTCCACTAAAGAATTAACTGATATGAGAACAAAAAGACATTTACCATCACACGTAGATATTGAATTGGAGAAATCAAAAAAAGTAACAAATGATTTATCAAAACAATCATGCACGACCGCACCATCACCGCCATCCGATTTATTAGTCAGACAAAATGATATTATTGTAACAATGCCAACTGATTCTGTATTAACACCAGAATCTGGTTTCGCTGAGAGTCCACACTCTAGTTCAAGTCCCGAGTCATCTAGAAAAGACATGCCTTTTTCTCATAATTCAATTATATTGAAAAATCGTAGAAGTTACGAGAATGCACAATTACAGGATGTTAATCATTCAATTGTGAGAACAAGTAGCTCCAGTAGTACATCAGACAGTGATATGACCACTAAAGATAATGTGCCAGTTATTCGTATAAAAAATCATGAGAATGATGTGAAACAAACTGTATCGCATACCAGTGTTTGACGTTTATTTTTATCTAGGAAAAAATGAAAACAAAAAAAAACGAGAAAAAAAACGAACACTTATACTTTATCATTGTTACTTTGTTACTTTTTTTCTAAGCATCCTTCAATCTAGTTGTATTTTTAAATCAAAAGAATAATTCAAAATTACTGAAATCAAATTTATTATGACAAATTGAAACACCGAGTGAAGTATAATGACAAGAAATATATATTTTTAGAAATAGTTTTTAGATGAATATATATATATATTTTCCTTTGAATAAATGCAATTTAGATGAGACAATAAAGTTGACTGCTGGACAGTTCACAATATCAATGATGTAATAATAATGATAATGAGAAATTAAAAAAAGAGAACTTTTGCGCCAAGAAAATAAGAAACTTTTTACATTTATTCAAAAACTTCAGTATCCATCTCCATTGGTTGAACCAAAACGGATTCCTTACTGATCGAATCAAGTTATTCTCTGAATCCAATATCCTGTGTGTGAACTTTACTTTCGTGGGAGGGAGGAGGGTTTGAGAACTTCCGGCTCGGCAAATATCTCGCGTATGATATTCACAAGAATGGTGAGGGCAAGGAATAATTTCTAAAACGTAATTCAACAATTACCTGCATGCAATGGTACCCAGTTAAAATGTGCATATAGGCCAATGCGCAACGCCCACGCATACATATCGCCCTTCACAATTTAAAGCTGAGAGTACGTAAAGTTTTCCCTCATTATTTATGGATGATAAATCATTGGTAAAGAGTTTACATAAAAACTACTGATTAAAAATTTTTTTTTAATTCATTTCATTGATCCTTTGAATGAAAGTAATTGTGGGAAATTTGGATCAGTTATTTTATGATCTCGTTTAACATTATATCGAATAACATTCATATGAATTAATTAAATAATGATATGATGGATGAAAATTTTATTTTTTTAGTCACTCGAAATAATTTAATTAATTTGATTTTTTTTAATTAATTGCGTTTATCTGGCATGAATTATTTTTAAAAAATTTCCTCCACGGATTTTGTGGTCTTTTTGATAAGAAGGTCGACAGATTTTGGGTAAAGTTATCAGAATGAATTCATTAATGTTCTATTAAAATGAATTTATCAGTATAGTTGTAAAGAATAATAAGTCTAAATCTTTCGCGTATTTTTTTCATGATTGTCTCTGAAAGCGATTTTATCGAAATTTATCAGGATCCTTCTTTTGTAGAAGATTCAATGGGCCAGAGAAACGATTTCTTGAGGAATTCTTCGAAACCGCATTGTTTCCAAGATATTTCCGAAATAATCTACATGTGATTTTTCGACTAGTTCCTTTTTACCATTTTACAATTGAAATTTCATGAAATAAGTTAATTCACTCAAATATAATTATTTGAGTTAATTACCAAACTGTTCATTGAAAAATTCTTTCATCCCTCTTACATTTCACTTTACTCTGCATCCAACACCCCAGCACCAAATTACAAAAAAAAACCTGCCACACGGAGCAAACTAAAAAAAGAAAAAAAAATCGAAATAATCTTTGTAACTTGTACATCTAGATTCAGAAATTTTCAACAAAAATTACCGAACGTTTTCGGTAACCATGGGACATTTTGATGGTGAACAAAAACTTCCTGAACCACGCACTACATTTTTTAGATTCAGAAATTTTCAAAGTAATTTCTTCAAAAATTCCTGAATCTCCAAACTTTTTAGTGTGGTTCAGTAATTTTTTGTTCATCAAAATGAAAAGGTTCGGTGATTTTTGTTTGAAATTTCTCTCCATGCACATAAGCTTTTTGAAGAGAGAGAAAGACAGAGTGCAGTTGTTTTAGTTCCGAATAAATAAAAAAAAGTTTCAACTTCAGAATATCAAACTACAAGTAAACGTTTAAATGCAACATTCGCATTGATTCATCAGAATCCCAAACGCTGCACAATAATAAAAACCTAAACTTTTATTCAATTGTGAAATACTGCTGACTGCATCGTAAATGATCTTGAATCGGTTTTCATTACCAACGAAATTAATCAGTGCAATAATACCACCCAAATGATAAACACACGAGGTAACTATAAACTCAATCATTACCGAGCATCTATATACTGTGAGTAGATAAATTTAAATATACGAATTTATATTTCAGATAATAAACCGGAAGCATGTCCACTGTTAACCAATGATGTCGACGATACTACATTGAAACACAGAATTACTTCACCAAAATTAAATACAATTATTATGAAGGGTGTAGCAATTCATTTAGCTAAATGGCCATCACATTTATTCACAATATTCATGAGTGTTTGCATTCTATCAACTGCATTATTATTAATCACATTTCTTATCACAATTATCTCCGCGATAGACGTAAATTCAAGGTGTTGTTATTGAACAGATAACATAATTCAACATTTCTGTATCGATTTTTTTTATATTTATCCGTTCATTTTTTTCCACTCTTTTCATTCCTTTATTCTCTCGCGTGTATAGTAGGATATCACGAAATGCTAAAATGGAAGAATATCCGAACCTCTATTTCGTAAAACATGCAAGTCACGCCTGGTCCCAGGATGAACTCTGTGCTATTGAATCATCAGCACGCGAATATCCTGACCTTAATGTATTTATTATTCAGTTAATTATTATTGTTACTTTTTTATTCGTTTGATCTCAATTTTCTCATTACAATGAGTTTTTTGCAGGTGTACTTGGTAAATTTTTCAATGCATCAGCTTTCATCGAACCTCACCTCACCTGTCAATACGTCACTTACGTTGAATTCTGTCACAGCTAAAAATTCAGCTGATGCACTTACTTCGAAATACCTAAATGTACGTAGTATCGAGGCTGTCGCGGATACATTCTTCAAAAAATCTCCTTTAGAAAGAGTCTATGAAAAATTGGATGGAATAACACTGCTGATGGCTGTGAAGGCTCAATTATTGTGGAACTATTCTGGTATTGCGATGGATCCCTCGCAAGTGCAGAATATTAAGAATTTGAAGAGATATATTTGTAGGTACAGTTGACTTTATTTTCAGTGTAGCTGTAGGAAAATATATTCCGGCGGAATATGCTTTAGCCCGCTGCAGGCCCTTCAATTGGCACCATAGAGCGCGTGTCAGATGTTCTCTGTATCATTGAGGAAAAAACCAATCTTTGTCGAGAATATTCACGGAGAAATTCTCGATTTTCTAACAATAATGATATTGTTGAGGGCTTTTGTGTGATTGTCACGATGAATTCAGTAGTGAAGAGGTAAAACAGGATAAGTCGATTTTTTCTGTCAATGGTTTTTCTAAAATATCTCGGAAATTAATGGAGGTACGTCCTTTTTGTCCTAATGCTTTTTTGTAGCTCTTGAAATTCTCTACAGAATGTGCCATGGCAGATTTGGGATAGAAAATTTTTCTAAGTTCGAATCATGCAATTTCTTGAATTATTTCATCAATCGATGGATTTCAAAATTTGA
>JABSMS010005498.1:0-62247 GCA_018902275.1 Aleiodes sp. PSUC_FEM 10030003
GGACCATTAAAAAAAATTGATTTTTCAATTTTTTTAGAAACTTAATTTTTTTAGAAATATAAATCTAAGAATTAATCGAAATAATAAACAACCAATTTCTTGCTAATTATCATTTTTCATCTCAAATTTTCCGATCTTTTCCGTGACATCAAAATTTTGAAAATTCAAAAATATCAGCATTATGATCCAATGAGAAGAACAGCATTCAAATTTTTATTTGATTTTTTTTCGGATTAATGAAATTATGTTTCTCTACCTTTCAGGTACAATCACAGTCGCTATGGCAATTATTGCTCGTCTCGGTGTTAATGTTGCAGCTAATATTGGCTTTCAGTATGCAGCTGAGATGCTACCAACTGTTGTTAGAGCACAGGGTGTGTCTCTAATTCATATAATTGGATACTTTGCACACATAATTGGACCCTACATTATTTACTTGGTAAGAATAATCATCTGCGATTAGAAAATTCTGTAATTAATTGGAAAAAAGTGATAAATTTATTATTCTGATCCTCGTTCTTGAGAAATATCGCAGAAATCATGGAAGATAGGAAATTTTTACTTAAAATCCATTTACTTAATTTTTTCATTAAATCAACAAACTCATTGATGTATTTGATTTTTAATTAATTTTATCACTATTCTCTTGCAGGCCGATGTTTTGAAAGAGCTGCCACTGATAACTCTCGGTCTCGTCTCAATGTTTGTTGCATTTTTGACCCTAACATTACCAGAAACACTGGATCAGGAACTTCCCGAATCGCTTCAAGAGGGCAATGACTTTGGCAAAGAGCAAAGCTTCTGGTGGATACCCTGTTTGTCTGCGTGAGTGTTCCAGGAAAATACAATCAATTCCTTACGTTCTATAATTATCCCAATAAATCAATCAAATGAATCGAAATTAAATTGGTCAAATTATTTATTTCAGTTCGCACGAAAAGCGGAAGAAGTATAGAAAGAAGATTGGCGCAGTGAACGCTGGATTTAATCCTGGAAGTCTCACAAAAATTGACTCGACGAGGCTATAGTTAAAAAATTAGTGAAAATTTCAAATTAAAATAATTGGAATAATTAAAAAATCAATGAATTATTTTTTTAAAAATCGGACATTAAACATTAAATTCAGTGAAAAAAAATCGCCTGAAAAAAAATTTAGTTGAACGGAAATTCATAAAATTAAATTTTCAAAAATTTTCGTAGCCATTCTTGATTAATAATTAATAATAATCAATTCCCAGTGGATTTCGATGAGTCATTGTAAATAGTATCGAGCACTGTAACTATAAATTTCAACTGAAAAAAATAAGTTAAAATTTACAGGGTAATAACGAGAATTAAAAATCCAAAGCTAGTTAATTATCTGCCATTATCGTTATTTTCATTGATTGAAATCTGTTGGTTTCATAAAATAATTAGTTTAAGTATCATCGATTAGTTAGGATCATTCGCGTACTTACAGAATCAGATAATCGTCCATCAATTAATAAAAAAGTAGATAAAAATAATTTAATTCAATGGTAAACCAAGGCGAAAATTTTTCTTCCTGATTCTTTCGTGAATATCTCCGAAACTATTGGGTGGAGGAAAAAAAATCACGAAACCTTTTTTGTAGAGAATTTTGGTAGCTACAAAAAAGGCTCAGTGACATTTTCTCCTAAAGTCAATAATTTCCGAGATATTTACAAAGGAAGCTCCAAGTGACTTCAGCTTATCACTTCTCCATTAAATTGATAAAAAATTTATAAAATCCTTAAAATTCACATTTATTATTAAAAACTGATTAACCTTGTACAAAGAACGCATTGCTGTACAGTAATTTAAGTGCATCGACAATTGTTTAGTACGTAAATTGCATTAACAATTGATTTTAACGATTTAAAATAAAGAGAACCTTTGGAAAAAAAATGAAATGCTTCATTTTCTTGCTCCATCTTATTTTTAATTGTTTCGTAGGAATAATTGAGTGGTTAATCATCAATTCTATTCAAGATTATTGTTGTCTGATCGTTGATCATCTTGGGACTTACCGCAGCATGGAAATGACCAGAATTTATCGTGTTTACCGAAGTTTTCACCTTCTTCGAGAGTTTGGGGAAGTTGCCTCCCGAGGGTTTCCGGGAGGAAGAGAGCTATAATACCAGTCAGGAAGGCTATTATTCCGACTGAAATCATTGGGAAGCCAGACCAGATTTGTGCCTGAAAAAAAAATCATTTGTTCTTTGAATTTCGTTGGAAAATGATGGAGAAACATGAATAAATTCAATTTTCTGTACATTTTTTGGTGAATATCTCGATAACTAAGCGAGATATCGAAATTTTGCATGAGACCTTTTTTGTAGCTCTGATTCTCCTCTACAAAAAAGGTCTTGGTTATTTTTTCTCTATCTCCAACAGTTCTTAAGATATTCCGCAAAAACTGATGAGACAAAGATCGTGAATTTATCAACAGAATTATTTTATTCACGTGTAATAAAATACGTCTTACGAGATCAGTGACGTAAGGTGCAACTGCATGGCCCATAATACCGAATATATGAACGAGTGCAACTCCCTGCGCTCTGACCGGAGTTGGCAGTAACTCAGCAGCATATTGAAGACCAATATTTGCTGCCATATTGCATGAAAATCTTGCAAGCACTGAAGAACTCAATTTTGCCGCAGCTACGAAAAAAAAGTTAATTAAAATTTCCGATCGATTCTCCGCATGCTTGAGTGGTAGACAAAGGGTAATTTCTTAATTGAAAATAAACTCACTCGACGGTAAATAATATTCAGCAAAACTGCAGCCACTTATGAGAGCTAGTGTGATGAATCCGCAAAATCTACGGCCCCAACGATCGAGGATCAGAGTAAGTAGGAGGCCAGCTGGTAGTTCAGTTGCTGATGCAAGTGAGAATGATATAAACACTGAACTCTGGAGGAGTTTCAATGAGTAAATGTGGCCGTCGAAGCAAATTATTAAGAGAGTCCTGAAATTATTTTTGTTAATTATCAAATTTAATAATTCTTTTTTTTTTTATTAAATTCAATAATTTCGAGAAATGATAGGGTTAGAATTTTTCGACTACTTTCATTGGGAAGAGCGGAAAATTTCCGATGGAAATGATATGTCACAAGTTTTTTAATTTTTTTTTAATTTTGGGTGTTTTGAAAATTAAAAGTTTCAAATTTTTAGATTTTTTTCATTGTCTTAGGAACAAAAATCTTAAATTTTGATTTTATTATTCACCAGTATGCAGTAATGAGGATTGTCGTCCTTGCGAGATGCGGTGTCTTGAAGAGATCGAATATCGTTGCTGATTCACTTCTTTTACTCGTATCACTTGCATTTCTCTGAACAATTAAAAAAATTGAAGAGAAATGGTAGAATTTTTAAAAATAAATTTTCTCGAAAATTATCTCTTACAACGTAAATCTCATAAATTCGTGGATCAGGATTTTTTCCATTGACTTTGGCAATCTTCTTCAAATTCTCGACAACCTTCTCCCATTTGCCTTTAGTTGCATACCATCTTCAATCAAAAAAAATATTCAAATTAATTAAATGCAGAGAAAATAAACAGTTTTCAGTGAAAAATTAAATAAAAATGGGAATCCCAGTAAAATGCTTGACGATAGAATTTTTTCAATGATTCCATGAAAAAACTGAGGAAATTTTGGTTGAAAAAAAGGATTTCATTCGAAAAAATCAATTAGTAACAAGAATTTTAATGAATTACTCAATCATTAATTATCAATCAATAAAAACATTAAAATTAATGAAAGAATTTCTGACTTTTTATTTCAAAAATTTAATTAATTAATTTTCCAATTTAATTATGAAGTTTAATCTAAACTTGACAAAGACGTTTTGTTCCTCGGGAGTCGTAATTCTGTTTTTAGCTTGTTGAAGCGAGTAAATAGAGGAAGAAGCATCAGCTTACCGTGCACTCTCCGGTAAAATCCATGGAGTGAAGAAACCAAATACCATTGGTACTGCAACGAGGTAGGCAAGATGCCGCCAATTGGCAATGTAATAAGCGACCCATGGTAATAGTGTACTGCCAAGTGCAAAGTGTATTCCGAATGATATATTGAAGACTAAAGTACGACGCTGTACAGCCATGTACTCAACGACTGAAAATTAACGTTCCAATTAAAAGCCAAGGACTTTAGAACCTTTGTTGCAATGTGGATATTTGATGTTCGTTCCATTCTTCATTTTCATTTTCTCACTTTATCCGTAATTTAATTAGTTATGAATTAATTAATTCTTAATAATTAAAAATTCCTTTGCTGAGGCAATTAAAGAATGGAGAGAACTTTTTGATGGAATTTGGGATATTTTATGGTTCAGTAGATAGCCAGGGAAATTTGAAGCGGAAAATTATATAATAAACGCTTCGCCGGATCGATATTCTAAAGTTATTTTATTGCCAAATCTGTTCTTTTGGAAATACCTTGGAAAATGATGGAGATAGAGGAATTTTGGTAGGGACCTTTTTTGTAGCCCTGCTTATCTTCTTCAAAAAAGGTCTCTTCCAAAATTCTCCTATCTCCTATAGATTCCGAGATATTTCACAAATTTGGAACGGTAGTCTTTTCATTTCGCAGATTAATAATTCTATAATCAATGAATTTACCTAAAATCAATGGAATGTTGATGCAATTATCGAAGGCAAGTCCAGAGACAAATCTGCAGAAGGCAAAAGTAGTGAAACTGTGAGCCCAGGCAGTTGCACAAGTTGCTAAGCATGCAATAATATTGCATAGGACAAGTGCTGGGACTCGACCCTTGTGATCAGCGATCCAGCCAAATATGAAACCACCTAATATTGATCCGCAGAAGAATATTGCCTGGGCAGTTGAGATGAGATACTCCTTGTCGCATACCCAATCTAGCTAATCGACAAGGGCCATGAAACAATCAATGGTTTTTCTCATAATTAATTAATTAATTAACAAATTGAAGGAGGGAACGAGCTGAAACCAACTTTACTTTCTCTTCTCCAGTTTTTTTTTAAATATCTCAGGAAATAAAGGAGATAGCGAAATTTTCATCGAGACCTTTCTTGTAACCTTGACTTTCCTCTACAAAAAAAGTTCAATGCAGAATTTTTCTATCTCAATTATTTCCGGAGATATTTCCAAAAAACTGAGGAAGGACAAAGAGGTAAATTTTCCCTTTCGGTTTTACTTCTTTTTCCCAATTTTTCAGAAATATCTCCGAGAATAATTGACATAGAGAAATTTTGCATAAGACAATTTTTATAAAGGAGAGTCAGGAATACAAAACGGATTTCCATTAAAAAAATCTGTATCTTCATTATTTCAAGAGATATTTTCAAAGAAAACTTCGAAAAAAGTTCCAACTCTGAATATTTTTCTTATTAATGAATTTTTTTTCATAATATATATTTCAATTGATCGCACCTCGCTACCTATGCTGAGATAAGGGACTGCAGACATGTTGTACTCCCATCTGTCACATGGCACAGTTTTATTCGTCTGCCAGTTGTCGGTATCAAAATTTTTATCCCTCAAGAGCTCTCCAAAATCCAAATCCTTTCTCTGACACTTGTCATAATATGGATATTTATCGTCTGACGGAATCGCTGCTCTCACACTGAATTAATTAAGTTTGATTATGAATAGTCAATCATGTGAATAATTCTACATGAATTCGGAATAATAATGATAGAAATAATTACCGTTCCTCCATTGATAAATTCAGATTCTGCAATTCATCAACATAACACCAGTGCTCCTGCGGCACAAGCGTCAAGAAGAACGTTGAAAAATAAAGATTCGAATAAACTAAACTGTACGGCAGTAATGCTAACAACAAATACCACTGATATTTCCCAAAATTTCCAACATGAGGTAATACATCATCAATTGATTCTAATTTTTCTTTCAACGATGTTGTCTCACTTGGTTCCATTTCATGGCTCATTTTCAATTCCTCCATTATTTCAATTTATTTTAACTATTAATTATCGCCAAGGAAAGAATGTTGAGGCTGAAAACAAAGAAAAAAAAATTTTTAGTGAAAATTTTGTGAAGGACAATTTAATTTATTTCAGGGTTGAAGGATTTTGAACGAATAGTTGTATTGATTAGATCAATCTTAGTTGGTTAGCGATTACGTCATGACGGAATGATCAATGGGAATTGATTGGGTTTGAACGAGTTGTTTCAACTCGGAATGTTTATCGTGGAATAAAACTGTTATCACATTTCCTTCAATTTTTCGTTCGATATTTCAAAAAAATTGAAAAACAGAAGAAAATATTTTTATTATAACAGCCATCACCACCAGAAAAACCCCCAAAAAACAATTTCAACAATTAAGATTTCCAAAAAAAAAATATAATTAGACTCACGATTTTATAATTAACAATTATTTCTGTTCGTCATTAATACTGCTCATATTCACTTGATTAATACACCGCTTTGTTCAATCAAATCACTTCGATCTGCGATCAAAAGTCTCAATCAAATCGGCGCTCGATGTCGACTGAATAATTCTTTATTCGTACATATTAAATTGATTCTTCCAAATGCGAATAAAATTTTGAATGGGTGGAGTCTCGCTGTTCTTAATCGAGTGTTCCATTCATTCAGACGATTGATTGAACACATTAATTATTTTTGGAGGTATTATCGTGATTTTAGGCACATTGATGATGATGTCTTCATTCGAGATATTCTTGAGATATTTATTCTTTATTAAAAAAAGGGAGATAAATTCTAAATGAAAATTTATCTTAAGTTTTCTGAAAATGCCTCGAAAACTAAGGAATCTATCGAAATTTTGCAAACCTCGTTTAAAACACTAATGTTGTTGTCTATAGATCTAATTCGTGGCTTCAAAAAAAAATTATAAGGAAAATTTTGATGTCTCTCTTAGTTTTGGAGATATTTTCAAAAAACGAGCGACGGAAAAATTATATTCCCGAATTATTTTAGTTGCCTTTTCCAAAAAAAAAGAAATATCTCAGGAAGTATGAGAGATAGAAGACATTTTGTAAGGACCTTTTTTCTAGAGTGGATTTTTTCCTACAAAAAAGGTTCCTTGAAAAATTTTCATATCTCGCTCAGTTTTCGAGCTATTACAAAAAATGTCAATTTTTGAACTGACCCATTAATTTTCTTCATTTGAGTAACTAAAAATAGTCTTTGTCATTATGTTGAGTACGTTGTCACATTCGATTCCACGCGAGTTTGATTCATACTAATCACCAGAAAGTTCGCACCTTACGTAATTATTTCTGTTCACTAAAAACAAGACTTTAACTCACAAATGTTTAATTTATGTCGGAACATTGCGGCGACAATTATGAATAAAAGACTTAGGTGTCAGGGATATTGGCTCGAAAATTATTCTAACTAACAGAGTATAGAAAATTGACTGTACTGCGAGTACTCGGTGTACAGTTGCTGATAAGTAACCTGATATGTTCAGCGAGAACCTGAGAGAATTGCATAAAAAGCAGAGGACAAAATAAATTCTGAAGAAAAAAAAAATCTACCAGTTTTTTTTCGGAATAACTCGAAAACTAAGCGAGATATCGGAATTTTGAAACATTAAATATCAGCTTAAATACAGCAGTCAATTCCTTTTGCAGAGCTTGTCCGGGATTTCGGGGGTGGTTATGTTAACAGCTCAAAGTGCATTGAGATACTAAATTTGAGACGGGCTTTCACCGATACGACGCCTTGACCAAAGTCCACGTGACCTCGGTTTTAATCATCGCTGGATATTTCGTCTATTCTGCCGCCAAAATTTAGCTGGGTTTTAAACAGATCTTTTTTCATTGATAAAAGTCACGAGAATATTAAAAAAATAAAAATAATACAAATACAAATGAAGTAAAAATTGATAGGATTGAAAATTTATCGAAAATCACAGCCTAATGACCTTCACTGGTGAATCAGCAGTACTTTTTCTCGATGCATTCCTTCATCTCCGTAGAATGCTGCTTCTGAGTGGTCCATCACGTAAGGAGGCACGGAAATTGCTTCGTATACTGTCCGGTCTACATGGTCTTATGCTTTCAGGTCACTCTTTGCCATCTTCCACTCTCCTGCAATTGACAGATAATAATTATTTAGCGGTGAAAAAGGAAAAGGAGATTAATTGTCTACTTTGTCATCAGTTTCTGTAGATTACCTCGGTAAATAATGAAGATGGAAAAATTTCCATCAAATTTTTTTTCGTTGAGTAGTCCTCTTTAATTCATACGCAATTTTCCCTTCAAAATCAATGCAACAGATCGATGAATAAATATAACTTATCAATCAACTCATCGAGATATCGACGGAATTAATGGAATTCAGTTGAATTCTTGATTTTATCGAATTTAAAAATAAGTGGCGCTCTCTTTACTTACCTAACTCAACCTCAGATTGACGCAGTGTGTTCACATTTTTCTGAGCTCACTGCAGTTACAGAAACAACAATTGTGTCTCAATTTCAATTATTCAATGATCAAGTTGATGAGTATTCAATAAATTACGTTATTAAAGAACTAAAAATCGAAGACATTAATCAGTTATTCACATTTATTTCATGAATATTCTGAGTTTTTCGCTGTCTTCCCGCCTTCGTGAATTTCAAGGTTAGGTTTTACGTTGTGTCATGTCAACAACGCTGCATCAATCATTGGATTGATTCGTTTGATTATTTTATTATTATTATAATATGTGTATTTCATTTTATTCGATTTTCGAATTGATTTTATCAATTTTTTATTCATCGTCATGAATTAAAAAGTGATTTTCTGAAGCAGTGATTGAAAAATAGAAAAATCATTATTCTGAGGTGATAAAGCTGATGTAATTCGGGGATTTCGGTGATTCCAGTTGATAGCTGGCGCAAATTTGAGGTGGAAGATTATATAATAAACTCCTCGGCTAGCCAATTTTCGATTTATCGAATAAAAACATTTTTTAACAATTTTTGTGAATCTTGCTCGTCATTTTCGTTAAAATCAATTGTATTATAGCATTTTCCGCACCGAAATTCCCTGACTGATGGGGTTTTCATAATTTTCAAAATCCGAAAACTTAATTTTTCAATTAAAAAAGACAGAGCTTCGAAAAAAAATGAAGAAATCAGACATGAAAATAATTAATATTCAATTTCTTTGTAGATTAAGGAAGAAGTGGATTTATTGCTGAAAATATTTGAGAGAGAGGATCAATGGGAAATATGGGAGATCACAATTATTCAATAAGTCAATGCAGTCCTATTATCCATAAAGAAACAGAATCTTTAATTACTCCACAAAATTCAGAGGATGAAGCAGGTAAAATTAGCAATTTTTCATGCATTGACATTGAGAAGATAAACCGAGTCACTTTCACTAAAAACAAAAAATAAACTCTCCTCCTTTCCAGGAATAGATGAGCCACCCGTCCCTTCACGGGTTTCACGAAGTCCAAAGACAAAATCAACGAAGCCAAAGCGTCGAAAAAAAGACATCTATACAACAGTTTCAATCTTCCAGCGTTCGCGAAAGAGGAAAAAGCTTTCAGCCCCAAAAGCCCCAAAGCCTCCAAAGAAACCCGCTCGTTCTCACATCCCTCTGTCTCTATTTCAAGAAGATTCGGAGGTGATCAACGAGACTGCAGAACTAAAACCAATGCAGCTTGAAGAAGAACCACCTCCCCTAATCTTCAACTCCTCTTGCCGCCACTACATCAATAAAACCAAAACTTCACGTCGAAGATCATCAATTCACTCATCAAAATTGGATTCATCTCCAATGTGTCCAATGTGCAGGGAGATCTTCACCCTTCTGGATTATCACATCCTCCTTCAGCGTTCAAGATCACTCCAATCAACCTGCCCTTTTGCTTGCTCTTCGGCATTTCCATCCCCAGAAGCTCTGAAGCTCCACATAACGAGCGTTCACTTGCTCTGCGAATGTTCAGGAAAAACCCTGAAAATCCCAGAGGAAGAAGCAACCAGTGACTTCATAATCTCAGATCCATTACCAATAGATTCAATCCTCGCCTGTTCCTGTGGTGAACGCTCCAACGACCTCAATAGTCACCTAGTCAGTCACGAATTTTCCCCAGTAACCGAATTCAACCCCGACAAACCAGATTACCTCATCAACCTGTCCCCCAACGTGCTAACAGCATCACAATTGTCCAGAAGCAAAAAGCCAAGCAGAAACTCAACGGTGAACTGCATGACCTGTGCAATTAAGTTGAAGACAGTGAAAGACTACTTGAGCCACATGAGAAAATTTCACAAGAACCCGATTTCGTTGGTAATAACGCCCAAACGAGTTCCAAAAGTCGAGGAAGTTGATGAGGAGCCTGATCCCTTTGGTATTTGGACACTCGATGAGTCACGCAATCCGATAAAAATTAATGGCGATGATGATCCTGAAGATTTTGATACCGCGGTTAAGGAGTATCTCGAGGAATTGGACAGAGAAGAGAGAGAATTGAGGCATCTGAAAAACAACAATGACTTTGTCTTTCTCGAGAAACTAGAGGAGAATTTAATGGATGAAGAATTGAGGGGTAGCACACAAGAACATTCATCGGCTTCATCGAGCAAGCTTGATCCAATTGAACCAATCAATGATTTATCAGAGGAAAAAATCGAGGAACCTAAAAAATCAGTCAACTCAGTGTCACCGACAATCAGATGTCATCCAAAAATTGTTGAGGTTTCTCAGACGTTCGATCCAGTGATGAAGGACTACTTGCTGAAGCTGAGGAAGGACCACAAATCGTTGACGCGCGCGTTGTCTTCAATGAAATCAGCGAAGTTGGGGAGAAAGTCTCTGGAGAAACCTCCGTCGGAGATTTTTGATTTCGACGAGGAAACATTTCAAGCGAAGCGCGAGTGTCCAAAGTGCGGACAGATGTTTAGCTCGATGGAGGAATTGGCGAGGCATTTCTACTTCATCCAGGAGCTGATGGAGGAGGGAAAAAAGTCGGCGATTTCCTGGAGATGCGCGCAGTGCGATAAATCATTCAGAACACTGCAAATATTGATCTGCCATCGGTACTTCATTCACGATGATGAGTCTATGGTTCATATCTGCAACAACTGCTGCAAAATCCTGACGTCTACGTCAATGGTGAATAACCACGAGTGTACGACAACAACTTTCTCGTGCAGAGAGTGCTACAAACAATTTCGGGGAGGTAGGGAGCTTCTAAGACACAACAGACGTCATCATTTGGAGCAACCAGGACCATATCACTGTCCAATCTGCAGGAAAAAGTTCTTGACGATGTCGATGATGAAGAGGCACAAGCAGAAATGCGAGATTAAGATTGAGGGAGCTGATGATGAGGAGGATAAGGACAATGAGGCGAAGATACTTCATCAGTGCAGTATCTGCCATGTTTTTTGGAAGACTACGAAGGAACTGTTGGCGCATGTTAAGGTAAGCTAAGGTTTTCGAGGATATTTAGGGAACTAGCTTATAGAAAAAGACTGATGGTTTTGGAGATATTTATGAAAGAATGGAATTTGGATTGATGATATCTTGGAAACTATGGTATTTAGGAGAATTTGTCGAGGGACCTTTTTTGTGGAAAATTGAATTCCCTACAAAAACGACTTCTTGCAAAAATTCCCTAACTCCCTTCGTTTCTGAGTTATCCTCAAAACAACGTGAAAAACCCAAATTTTTTGTATATTTCTTTATGTTTAATACTCAAGGAGATCCACTCCGTCGAGCTCTGCAGAATCTGCAACATTTGTTATCCAATGGGAAACTTCATAAGCCATGTGATAAACTGTGACCTCAAGAATCGTCAGAAAGTGAAGGATATCGACGGAGAAGATCCCGACATCTTCACTAAATTCATAAAAACCATCGGCGAGGAGCATTTAATGTCTCTTGTGAGGTACGTCAGTTATGACAATATCAAAGAAGAAGTCACCTGCCAAATCTGCGGGGATAACTTCAATACAGAACTTCATTACAAAATTCACAACTTGAAGTTCCACGATTTATACTGCGTTTTGTGTAATCGAAGATTCAAAGAAGCCAACGATGCATACATTCACAAAAAAATCTGCCATAGTTCAATTTATCGATACATTTGGTTCGCCGAGGAGGTCATGAGGATTTTGGCGGACTCTGATGCCTTCAAGAAGATGAAGCAAGGATTCATCAACAATGAAGTCATCTTTGATTCGCTGGAAAAGCAGCTGCTTAATATTGATGAGTTTAATCTCGTTGGAATGGAGGTTCACAGATTTATTGATGGAAATGTCGCGGTTTTGAGAGAAAAAGAGGGGAAAAATGGCGAGGGCAGCGAGGACAATCAGATTTTTTTGATTATCACTGATGATGATATGGAAAAGTACAAAGACAATGTTTCACAGTTTGCTGAAAAAATTAGGGAATCTTGTAATTTATTTCCGATTGAAGAAATTGAAAAAGTGCTGAGACATTCTGTATTTAATAGGTGAATTGCGGTGGATTTATTGTATTTCTACTTACGAAAGAGATTACATAGTTTTGTTATTTTTCTAATGAAATTATGGAGAATTTAATGATGCTGTATTTAAGTTCATGATGAGAGAGAGAATGGAAAGCAATAAAGAGATATTGTTGGAGGAAATTGAGATGCGTTCTATTTGGGATTCTTGGCGATTATCACGGAAACTTTCAGATAAAAAAATTTTATCGTAAATTTTTTTCGAGAGAACAAGAGTTAAAAAAAAGTTCCCGGGACAATTTACCTCGGGATTTACGTTTTTTCTTATTGTAGTTTTTGTGGAATATTCCGGAATCTAGGAAAGATATTGAATGTTTTTTAATGATTTTTTTTGTAACTCTAATTCTCTCCAAAAAAAGGTCTTCACGAGAAATTCTCTATCTTCATCAATTTCGGAGATATACTTCCCTCATTCAGAAAGAAAACTCAATTCTAATGAAAAAATTTCTTCCACCAGTTTTCTGAAAATGTCTAGAAAACTGAGCGAAATATCAAAATTTTGCAGAAGACCCTTTTTGTAGCTCTAATTTTCCTCTACAAAAAAGGTTCTCATAAAAATTTCCCTAACTTCCATAGTTTCTGAATTATACCGTGAAAAACAAAAACATTGCAGAATCATTTCACGACTTCACAATTTCCCAGTCAAATTAATTGAGAACTCACCTTAAAAAGCCCTCAATCGCGCTTTGCTTTCCCTCAAAAACATGCTGACATCAATTCCCACGATCATCGAAATCCAAATTACTCAAAACAATGCTGATAGAACTTTAAAAAAAATGACTTACTCAGCTGACTTGAGACGTCGTAGCGCCACCTGCCGTCAGATTCGAGCGTTTCAGTTGCTGGGGCTTTGTGTTTTGTGTTCCATATGAGCCAATGTCAGTGTCCCACTGGTCGCCCGTGCAGAATAGTCTCCGTGGCCCTTCCAGTTCATCAAAAATAAAGACAACCATAAAAATCGTCTGATAATTCAAATAAAATCGCCAATAACATTAATTCAATCCGACGAGAAAATGAATTCAAGTGATTGTAGAACGAAGAAACAAAAATTGACAAATGGATCGACATTAGTTTGCAATGGACACGCTCGGCCACTTGAAAACGGCCACGGGACTAAAACGTACTCAATTGTTCATCCTGAAATGGGCTTTTACTGCTTTGACGTACTCTACTGTCAACTGCATCAGCTTGATCCACCAAAAGCACCTGGCTTCAGCAACGAATCATTGTAAGTAATGTTAACTTTATTTTTTTTTTATTTGGATTAATTTTCATTTTTATTAAATGAAAATAAACAAGAATTTTCTGATGTTTTTCTTTGTCTCTTACGTTTTCACTTTTTCATCGTCCGCCATCTTTGTTTCTGTGTCTCGAGGTTTGAACGACGATGACCTCTGCCTGGGAATTTTCTTTGTGTTTGATTCAATCTTTAATTTATCGTTAATTTTCTATTGTTTTTTATTCATTTACTGAGAGGCCAAAATATTTTTTATTTTTAATTCAGGAGTTTTTGAGGTTTTTTAGCTCTTGAGGTTTTTGTGGGGGAGGAGATTTGCTGTTGTTTGTTGACAGTTTAGTAAGTCTCTTTGATGATGCGCAATTAAAAATTAATGAGACGTAGGCAGGAGCCTTTCGAATTACCTTAATGGTGAAGAGGTGATGGAGAATGAGGTCGAATGTTTCGGAGAGATTCTTTTGGAGATAACTCGGAAACGGAAGGGCTTAGAGAATTTTTGCAGGAGACCTTTTTTGCAGAGAATTTAATTCTCTACAAAAAAGATTTCCTGACGTTTTTCGATAAACCCAGTCGTTTTGGAGAGAATCGGAGAAGAAGCTCCAATGATTTTTTTTATTCTATCCAATTCTGGGCTTTTAAATTATTTACTTTTATTATTATTCTTTTGCGACTATCCTGGAAACTATTGAGTTTAAGAGAATTTATTAAGATACCTTTTTAGAAGCACACAAAATTTTCTCCAAAGAAAGATTTCTTCAAATTTTTTTCTAAGCTCACTCGTTTTGAAAATTCTCACAAAAGAAGCTAGAACCAATTTTTTCAATAATCTCTCTCTTTTACTTTATTTATTAATTTTCGTTATAAATTCTACATGGATATGTTTTTATTCCATAGTATTTAATGAAGCTTTTCTCGAATCACTGATTCGTTTAAGAGAAAAAAATCTTTCCCTTCTAAACAAAGCAGTGACCAAAAAAAGTCTTATTAAATTATTATGAAATTTTAATTGGTCAGATATTCAAGAAATTATGTTCTTATTCTCGATGTTTGAAAAATCGGTGCATTTGTTTTTCTGTTAATAATCATTCTAGAATCAAGATAATGATGACAACTTTGAATACGAAAATGATGAATTTTTCAGCCCACTATTTGTCACTTGGATGATAGGAAAAGACATGAGACTGAGGGGTTGCATTGGTACATTCAATGCAATGCAATTGCACAATGGATTGAGAGAATATGCTGCTACAAGGTAATAATGAATGGGCTCTTTCACGAGGCTCATTGGAGGGGGTAATTGTATTTTTTTTCGGAGACAATTTTGGAATTTAAGTAGGCTGTGTAGTTTTTGGTGAATATCTCGAAATCTATGGGAGATAGAAAGATTTTTGCCGAAACCTTTTTTGTAGACGGAAATCAGAGCTACAAAAAAGGTTTCGATCTTTTTTTATGTATCTCCTATAGTTTCCGAGATATTTTGAAAAAAATGGAATCGATGTGAAGTGATGAAACAATGTAACTTAATTTTTTAGCTCTTGATTTTTTCTACAAAAAGTGGGAACCAAAAATTTTCTATCCCTCGTAGATTTTGAGATATTTTCCGAACTTAAATACGAGAGATTAAAATTGAATTTCGTCCTTCACTTCAATCCTGATTGATATTCCGTGGGAAAAATCGACAGAAAGATTTAATAAAATTGATTGCAATGTTTTAGCGCATTTAAAGACTCTCGTTTCAATCCAATAACCCCCGACGAGCTTCCTCGATTGCATGTCAGTGTATCAATTCTCCGGCACTTCGAGGATGGCGTAGATTACTTGGACTGGGAATTGGGTAGACATGGCATTCTAATTGAATTTCACAATGAGAAAGGGAACAAGAGAACCGCTACGTACCTGCCTCATGTCGCTGAGGAACAAGGTATTTGGCACAAAACCATATAAAACGATTTTTAATTCTTTTGTTTTATATTCTCCAGCAAAATAATGGTTTTTTGCAAAAACTCCGGGAAAGAGAAGACTTGTAAATTCTCTTAAACCGAATAATTTCGAAGATATTTGCAAAATAATGGAAATAAAAGTAGATAAACTCAGAAAGTATTAGAGACAATTTTTTTTCGGGGCTTGCGAATATTTCCAAAATGGGTGGACTTAGAGAAAAATATCATGAGATATTTTTTGTAGAGAATTAAATTCTCTAGAAAAAAGGTCTCCTGTAAATTTTCCCTGAATCTAATCGTTTTCAAGATATCAACGAACTAACAAACCAAATTCTTTTAATTCATGTTTCATCATTGATTAAATAAAAATAGAATAACTTGAACTCATTTCTTTAACAATAGGTTGGGACCAGATACAGACAATAGACTCTCTGCTGCACAAGGGTGGCTACAAGGGCCTCGTTACACCAGACCTCCGTCGTAGTTTAAAATTAAAACGTTATCAGTGTGAAAAAATAACAGTCAGTTATCAGGAATACATGAGCCATTGGCAAAATCGAAGGTGCTAGCAGTTGGCCAATAAATCAATTGGCCCGTGTGTACGTTACAATAATCAATTAAATTTTATTAATACAAAAAATAATTCAACGTTTAATAATAATCGTAGATTCAATCGTTCATTTAATTATTATGGATCTTGCGATTCAATTATTTCGAAATCATTACCAGTGTCATTTTCATTTAAAAAGAATATTAATACGTTTATTGTAGGATTACGTGAATTACGGATAAAATGACACTGTCGGCAATTATTACTTGATTTGTTAGTTGCAATGGTGCCTGTATTTTTTTTTGTTTCAATTGGTGTGAATTATCAAGATTTTCTAATGAGGAAAATTCGTTGCGAAGGTTTTTGGAGAATAACTAGGGATTTATAGGGGATAGGGAAAAAAGTGTTAGTAACTTTTTTGTAAAGACTTTCAATATCTAAACAAAGGTCATTACAAATATTGCACTATCTCGCTTAGTTTCTGAGATATTTTTAAAAAACTGAAAATGAGGGACGATTCTATTTTATTCTAATTTCAGTTTTTTGCGAATATCTCGGAAACTGAGCGGGATAGAGAAATTTTTGTAGGAACCTTTTTCGTAGATCTTGAAATTCTCTACAAAAAAGGTTTCAGCGAAAATTTCTCTATCACTATTATTTACTGAGTTATTTCACAAAAAACGATCGCAAAAGAATTGTCAATTCCAATTGCAAAATTAGTTCCTCAAGAAGGTTTTTTGTCTTGCTCGATAATCGGTACCTTCAACTCGTTATTTTTCTCATTGAAATATTTGACGTTTTGCTTCTTCTGTAGCTAAGAATTCCCCGATTATAAAAAAAATTAAACGGTAATTATTGAAAGAATTAAAAACAAACATTGATACAATAATTTAGATAAGTATTTTGAATTTGACTATTTGATAATTATAAAAGAAAAAGCAAAATATATATTTGCACACATTTTTCGTGTGCTTCTGTCTAAGTCGGCGAACAAGGTGGATTCTCCTATTTTGATTAAAATGTGAAAGAAAAATAAACAGAAATTGAATGATAAAAAAATTGTTCAACGTAGAATTCTAAGAAATAAATACTACGATCTCATTTGTGATTTTTGTTTCGTCATCACGTGATTGAATAATCATCACAGAATTGATGAAAAATTGCATCGAACTGTAAAATCAAATTAGATAAAAATTAATTCTAAATAAAAACCGAGAAAAAAGTAAAAAATTGCAGTGGGGTGAGAAAAGATAAACTGAAAAAATTTCTTGTGATTTTTCTTGCAAATATATGTAAAACGAATGAGTTTGAGGGACACGTCAAGAGAGCTTTTCCATAGAGAATTCAATTTTCTTGATGAATTCTCCAAAACCTCAGTTTTTGAGATATTTTCAAAATACTGAACACTTGATTTTTCGACTTATCCTTCATTTATAATTTCACCGAAAAACTTCTGTGAATATCTTAGATATGAGTGGATTTATCGAAAAATGTCAAGAGATCTTTTTTGAAGGGAATTAAATTCTCTTCAAAAAAGGTCTCCTGATATTTTCCTCTAAACTCAATAGTCCTGGAGATATTTACAAAATAAAGTACGTGTAATTTTTAAACTTAATAATTGTTACATTTCTAATGAATTGGTGCATTAAAAAATCCACTCATGAAGCCACTAACAAATATAAATGTACTTCAAGAATCCATTTGAAAAATTAGCCTTTAAAGAACACGAAAAAAATGGCTAAGAATCAATTAGCTGTTTCGTGTTCAATAAAATGCTTTGTTGATTAATTTTTGTTTCTCTCGCTTTTACTTAGAAAAAAAGAGTATCCAGCTGAAAATAAAATATTGTAGCTGGATTTGTTTCTTTTGACTCACTGCCAATTAATTCATTGTTGTAGCTGATTCTACAATGATGGAAAAAATAGTGAAAACGCTGAGGAAATAAAAAATAATTGTGTTGTTAAATGAAATTTTGGCGTTTCGTTACTTATTTTAAAAGAATGGAATTTTAAAAAATGGTAGAAAAATTTCTGAGATCTCGCGAAGCCTCAGTAAAATACCCAATTAACTGCCAAATCACGTAAATTTTTTAGATAATAATTAATTAAAGTTTCAAAGATAAAATCATTTTAAAAGTGATAAAAAAAATTTAACGATTCTTTCTGATTTTTTTTGCGAATAACTGAAATTAATGGGTTTTGAGAAAAATGTCAAGAATGCTTTTTTGTAGAGAATTCAATTCTCTAAAAAAAGTATGTTGAGAAATTCTCGTAAACTCAATATGTCCCGCGATATTTCTTAAATAAACTATACGTTATCTTCCTGAATTTTTTAAAATCATTATCACTGGAATAATAAATAGAATTAATTGAGAAAAAATTGTTATCATTTAATTATGAAAACATGATAACATATGTGTCGCATTCACCCAAGTGTAAGCTTCAATTTTGATCAAATAACAATGAAATAATCAACATAATAATTTGAGTTAATTGAATAATTGTAGAAAAATATGGAAATTGATAAATAATTATATTCTATCGTTATTTCAATGTTTTTGAGTATTTAAAATTTATGAATTTTTCAATCGATCAAAATTACGTGATTTTGATTAATTAAAATTGATAATTTTGATTTTTTCAAATTAAAACTTTCGATGAATCATTGAATAAATTGATTAATTATTGAAAGCGTAACTTCCAAATGAAAAAAAATGAATTCGTCAAAATAATTGTTACCTAAATTGTGATTTAAGCTTTAGATTATAAATTAAAAATTAGTAAAAAGTTAATTAATTGAATTTAATAATAAAAGTGAATAGTTCACGAGAAAGATTGTAATCCCTCACGAACAATAAAATATATCAAATATATCTGAATTAATAGCACCGTGTATCACAGTGAGTATAAATAAAATGGAAAATTTTCATACTGAAATAAATTTTTAATTAATTTATTTTAAACAAAATAAATCAATGAAGTTACGAAAGATTTTTGAATTTTATTTACGTTAAATTGCGGATATCTTTAGAACGAGTGAGTTTAGGGGAAAATATCGAGAGATCTTTTTTGTAGAGAATTTAATTCTTTAGAAAAAAGGTCTTTTGATAAATTTTCTTAAACCCAATTTTTTTCGAGATATTTCTAAAATAATCATCATGAATTTTATACACTAATTTTTTTATAGTATTTTACAACTGAAGTATCAAATACTCATTACGTAAATGTGATTTGATTGGAAAGATTGAAGGGAAAATCGTTCAACTAATGAAGAATGGGAGACAATAAAGACAATAACTAATTCTTCATCTATATTAAAAAAAGGTATTATCTATAAATCCTCCTCAACATTTAGCACTTTCTTTAATTTCATTTATTCTTATCACTGCTCAATGCCACCACTTTTTCAGCTTTCTCATCACTAAATTCATCATCAGCATATGTCAATTGTGCTTTCATACGGAGCAGTGACATTTGCTCTTCCCACGTGTTAAATGCAGCGATTAAACCCTCGGCTAAAATTACGCAAAAGAATTTGAATTTCCCTTGTTTTGTCCATTTCCACCAAAGTCTAAGGGTCTCCGAGAATTCTAAATAGTGGGGCAATCTATAGGTACCATGTCTAGTTGCATACTGTGAATGAAAATCAATTAATTAATTCTTTATTATAACAGAGTGGAATCTTATTTCAGTTGAATTTAATTGTCAAATTTTCTTTCGTAATTTTTTTATACTTCAGCAGATTAATTAAATTCATTGAAGAAATTAAAATTCAATCGTTCCCAGTCATTAAGAAGCGGAATAGATTCAGTTATTGTGAATTATGTCGGAATCTATGACAGGAAAATTTTTGTGAAGACCTTTTCGATCGAAATTCCGCTCTTTCTCATGAATTTTGAGACATTTGAAGAAAAAGTTAATCGGAAGACAAATTAATGTCGATTTTTCACTGCTTCCTTTAGTCAATCTTTCTTCATGTTCAAACTTACCATAGAATTAGCAATCGGTGATAAACTCATAGGATAAAGAACGCCAAAGGCGATTTGAAAAAACGCAGCTCTTTGCTGAAGACAGATGCTGCATGACGACCGGTTGAGAAAAATCTCATGAGTAACAAACTGTGAATAAAAAAGAAAAATTACTTTGTAAAATACCTCTGGTCCTAAAGGTGAATGGAAGCTGCAAAAAAATTATTTCAAGAATTTTGATATCATTTCACCAATGCGTTATCAGTTTTTATTGAATACCTCAGAAACTGAGCGAGATAGAGAAATTTTTGAAGAGATATTTTTTGTAGAGAATTTAATTCTCTACAAAAAAGGTCCCCTGATAAATTCTCGTAAACCCATTAGTTTTTGAGATATTCCGAAAATAATCTGTATGCGAGTTATACACTATGACTCAAATTTTCCATAAATTTTTTGAAACTTAATGGCGAAAATTGATGTTAAAAAAATTGTATTTTACTCACGATAGTATGCGTTGTCGCTACTATAAGCGCCGGTGTTAATCCCAGTGCGATATTAGATGATACCAAGCCATACTTTCGTAAATTCAATTTCTTCCTAAAGTGATTATTGACAATTAATCCAGACACACAAGCAGTCGTGCCAAGAGCCGCTATTCCAATTCTGAAGGGCCAACTAACAACGGAATACCTCAATTAACAATGGCATTATTTAACATTATGTATTAACCAAGAAATATCAAATAATTACACTTCTGAAAGTTTTGGCCACGTTTTAATTTGGTTCCATTGATATTGAATAACTTCGTCCTCCCCCATGACAAGTGCACCCTTCGGAATATCCGAGAGTTTGCTAGCGGTTCTCACTGCCATTGTCAATTAATTAACAATATTTCACGATAATTAACAATCAACGGCACACAAAACACCGGGTCTCATTGCATAACCCAATCATGGCCGCCGTCATTTTTTTTGGCGGTAAAAAAGTTTACCGAAGTGGTAGAGCAGAGTGGCTGAAAGTTACGTGTGGATTGTCTTGCGAATATCTCGGAAACGTCGAGGCTTACGATGATTTGTAATTAGAACTTTTTTATAGAAAATTAAATTCTCTACAAAAACTCTACCTTAAGATTTTCTCTTAAACTCAATAGTTCCTGAGATATTTACAAAATAATAATTATTAACGTAGATCATTTAGGAACTAGAGAAGGAAAAATTTCTTGCATCTTTTTTCTCAAATATCTCAGAAGCTGTTGGGCTTAGAGAAAAATCTCAAGAAATCTTTTTTGTAGAGAATTAAATTCGCCACAAAAAAGCATTCTTGACATTTTCCCCTCAACCTACCCGTTTCCGAGATATTTCTAAAACAATCCACAACAAACAAAAAATTATTTCTACACATTCCATTCGATAGTCGGTTTCTCCCTTCCCTCGTCAGATGACGCGCGCAGTCGCCGCCATCTTGTACTGCCACCATCGTTCCTCAATCGAAGCTCAGTACCTCTCCGACTCCCGTACCGATAAGGTCGTGCTGCAATTCTCTCGCAGGGGATGAAAGTGAAAAATTGACAGACGTGCACCACCGTCGCGGCGCCCTGGCACAGCATTGACTGACGTCACACGACGCAATCGACCAATCAGATACAGAGAATAACTGTTCAGTTTGGTTCCGGCAAAAGGCTAAACTTGCGTTAACCGCCATATTGCCCAGTTCTCGCCCCGCTCTGTGTTTATATTAATTTTAATTTACGTGGAATTATTTTTGGAGCAAGAATAATAACTGGGCTGACAATAAAAATAAATAAATTGTTAATTAGTTTATTTAAATAGAATAATTAATTGAATTTAAATGATCAATGTTGAATGTTTGGTGAACTGTTAACAAAGTGTCAAATATCATTGATTATTTCATAACAATTCCCTCGGGAATTAAATAACAACTTGAGTGATTCGAACGTGTTTACAGTTTAGTGTCGTGTGTTATTTTTTTTCAGTGTGTTTGTGATTTTATTTATTATTTATTTTAAACGTTTCTTTTGTGTGTGCTCAATTCGAGTGTGTGTACTGTCAATTGGAAGACAATCAACCCTTCTTTAAAGCCAGTGGAGCCCGGGCAGCACTTGCAAGACACAGCTGATTCCAAAATGCCCGTTCGTAAACAAGGTGGTAAGCTCAGTTCATTGTAGAAAAAACATTTTTTTCAATTTTTTTTCCATAGTTTTTCTAACGGGTTTAATTCAATTGAATTGCTGGAAAAAGAGGTGAAGGGGTGCACGTTGTTTTTTTTTAAAGTAATTATTTTATTCATCTTTCATCGATTTTTCCGGCGGTTTTTGGCATTCTATTGACCTTGAAACACGTTGGATCATGTGATATCGATAATTCATTTCCCGTTTGCGTAATTCAACATTGTCTTCCTCTATCAACGAGTGTCAGACGCGACACTTTAGTTGTTCCTCTTCGTCTTACGAGTTTTTTTATTAATGTAGGCCAAAAATTATGTCGCAATAATCCATTGGATATAAGTTTTTAGCGTGTGACGGGTTGGTTTAGTGCCAAGGAAATGTAATAATTTAAGTAACCTGGCGAGGTGGGTAAAGGTTTGTCTAGCAGCGACAGAATTTTCAGGGACGTTAACCAGGGTTATGAGCGGGGTTAGAAGATTAATTTGAATTTGTGGGATTTTTTCCGGGGAATTTTCTTCGATTTGGGGAGAGTAGTTTTAAGGTGAGATTTTTTGCTGAAACATTCAAGGAAATGTAGTTTTTTGGAAATATCTCCGGTTCTAATTGTTGTAGCGCAAAAATTCGAAAACGAGTTTAATGCTGCGCTTTAATATTCGTGACATAAACTTCACAAATTTCTTTAAAATTATTCCACGAATAATTTATACGTACAATTTTTATTTTCATTTGAAAAATATTTCATGTCCGTCACTGAGAGCATGTTCCACGTAGTCCTTGAGGCGTTATTCAATATGCACGGTATTATGATATTCTAGTTTGGTTTTTAATTTATTTTTTTTACTCTCTTGTAACTACAAAAGAGAAATAGATGGACTTTCGCTGTGACACAGTTTATAGGTGAATTGTTTGACTCAGACGGTTCTGTTAAAAGTTTTTGTTGTCTGAAGCAGCGAAAATCGATGGACACGTTCAAATACGAGGATGAGGAGAATGAGAGACAGACGGAAAAAGAGAGAGCAAGAAGAGGGATGTGGGTTCGGATTTCATCGATAATTAGAGCTATCAATGACAACTTGATTGATATTGTGTACAGACATTTAAGGTTTCTCCATTTGAATTCATTGATTTGTCGATGAAACCTTTGCGCGTTTAAAAATTGGGAAATTTTATTGGAATGGAGGAAACTGAAATTTTGGTAATAAATTTAACGGTCGAAGCCATAAAATTCTATAATTAATTGATGAAATTAGTTTCGGTTCATTCTCTCGAGGTTGACAATAAATAATGCTAGGGTAAACATTAAAAATATTTATTGCTGTAGATTGAGAGGAAAATATTGGAGAGTTCTAAAATGAGTGAAAACTTTTTGAATTTAAATTTTTCGAATATCTCAGAAACTAAGAGAGAACTATAATAGAGACATTTTATTATAACATGTTTTTTAGCCCGTAAAATTCTCTACAAAAAATATTCTCACAAAAATTTCCCTATCTCCCTTAATTTCCGAGATATTTCCCAAAAATTCCAACCTCTCGTTTCACCACTTCACTATCAAATTAACGCCTTCAGCAGATTCGAACTATACCCATTATGCCCCTCCCCTCAAACGTCAGTTCCCACTCATCCCCCTCATGTCTACTTCACTATCGCATAATTCGAGTAGTTTCACATGAAAAAAGCGCTGACATAATCAATTTCATTTCTGTCTACAACCTAACACCTGAAGCCGTTCAACTTCAGAACTCAACACTGCCTCAATATTCTAGCGATAAGAAAAAAATTATTATCGAATAATTAAGAATTAATTACGGGGAAGTATTCTTTCCTATCGACTTATTTTTGTGGCGAAAATAATAATGAAAAATGGCAGAAAAATTATGCTAAATGTGTTGAACATCGTGATGCATGGGAGGGGGAGGGGAATGATGGGCTTTGTGTCATTTGCATGCAAATGGCGATTTTCCAATGGGCTCAACCTAAAACCACTGGTCTAGGTTACATACACACACCATGCAACGACGTTTTGCTGTGTCTGCGGTCACTGTGGATATTTGACACTCGTGACACATCGAATTATTACGATATCCATGGCCATGGGATTCACATGATACGAATGAAGACTGAATTCATTATAATTTTGTTTAATATCTAATGAATATTTAAAGAGTGGGTAAAAAATGATGAGATGAAAAATTTGTTGGGAATTCTTTTGCTGATATCTCCGAGACGAGTGGAGTTAGGGGAAAATTCTAAGAGAATTTTCTTTTAGAGAATTTAATTCCCCACAAAAAATAATTCTTAGTAAATTTACCTGAATCTCATAATTTACGAGATATACCCAAAAAAAGAAAAATTAGAGAATATGCGAAATGAAGAGATTAGATTAATTCCTTCAACCAATGACAGAAGAAAATGGAAAAGGAAAGAAATATTTTCTTCATGAAATTCTAGACTGTTGAGCTTTGCCGGAGAAATTAATGATTTAAAGAGTAAATAATTTATCTCCTGGGTTTGTTTGAATATTCTTTAAAAAATCCCAGTTTTTTGTGAAAAATTGCAAGTAAAACCTGAGATTATTTCCCATCGATTTCCCTTCAATCGATTTGATTTTTATCAAAAATTGGTAAAGCTATCGTCTAAAAACGAATCTTGACAAATGCCATCACGTCTCCGTTAATTCTCATTAAAACTTAACGGCAGCTTAGTGAAATCTATCGTAAATGATCTCAGCTTCCATTCGCGACCAACCGCAACATGCCACGTCCACTAGAACCGGGAATATTCACAGAAAACTGTGAATTACCGAGAAAAATGTTTGATTGTATTATGAAGTTTTCGTCTATTATTAGATTAACCTTCAGACAGCCATAACTTTTCGGCGAGCGCTCCGAAAAAAATAAAAACAAAACGTTAATTTTCCTTACGAAATTCTGAAGATGCCGATTTTTTTTAGATTTTTTTTTCTGAATATTTGTTCATAAGTTATGGCTGTCCAAAAATTCATTTGACGCCTCTAAATAAAATTCGAATGAAAAATCGTTGCAGCTGTTATCGATTATTTCCACGTCTAGATTTATGGAATCGTCCATTAAATATTGAACTGAACGAGTGAGAAGGTTCAGTGGAACATAAACAAACCCGTGGTATAGCAACAGCGCTCTCGAATTCCCCGGAATTCGAATGAATGAATGAAAAAAGCAAATCAATATCAGCTGTTTCAGCTTTACGTTAAATTTTTTCTCTCTCCGTTGAAATCTCGCCTTTCATAATTTTCTGATTTTATTCTTAATTAAAACAATCTCTTGTTTTGACATTAAATAAAGTTTCACGAGAGGGTTTTTCATTGAGGAATGAACAATTTTTTTTGAGCCACCTTTTATCTTTGTTTCGTTTTTGTTTTCGTTTTAGAACCTTAATTTCTACTGAGAAACTCCAATTTTTTACGCTCCAATCTACAAACTAGTAAGAAAATTTCATAAAAATTTAATCGTGAAGATTTTCAAAGCGAGTGATCTTAGGAAAAAATATCAAGTTTTTTTTTTAGAGAATTGAATTATCTACAAAAAAGCTCTCCTTATATTATCCTCTAACTCCACTCGTTCCGGAGATATTTTTAAAATTGGGGAATGTGGGGTAAAATGGACACACCCTAGTTTTGATGTTATATATTATGAAAATCGCAAGAAATCAAAGGAAATATCAAAGAACCATTCGTCTACATTACAAAGACAAATAAACGTTTTCCACGCAATCCTTTATCTCAATCTCAAAATAATTAATCTTTCAATATAAAATAATTTCTTTGAAAACTCATAAAAAAATTTCACACTAAATTAAATTTCCTTCTATCAAAGAGCGTTTTTTTTCTCCTGGCGTTAACTATAAAGTGCATCGTACCGAGGAGCCAGAGATCCTTCGCCTTATCCAGGGAATTTTATCGCTCTAACGGGAAACTATACTATTTGTTCCATCGTTTTCCTCCATTTTTCTCGGCTTTTTTTTTTCTTTCCACACCGTAAAAGTATTGGACGATATACAGTGAAATATCCAAGGTCTTCTATTCTTGATTTAACCCCGGGGAACAATTTTTCTCTCGTTTCATTTTTTTCCCTCCTTGTGTCATCTTCGTCACGAACGGAAATTGATTCCCAATCATTTTCAACGCGGGAGATCTTTGAACGATTGCCATTGCTCGCGGATAAGACCGTCCTCACTACTGGGCTTACTTGGTATAACGTGTCACAGGGGAGAAAAAAAAAGAAGCCTATAAGTCAGTAGTTGATGCCGAGGTGAAGGCGGACGAACAAACCTTAACGTACTCTACCAAGATCTCATTTCATGGCACTCCGATTACGTCGTCTCGGTTATTACATTCACGGGTATCTTTGATATGGAAGATATGTGTGTGATATCGAATGTCATTTGGTCTCATTCAACACATTTATTCGTGGTAAATTCGAAGGCGGAGATTATTTTTTTTATTATTGGGATGAGAATTACGTTCTTTTAATTTTCTTTTAATTTTTTTTGGGGAAGATGGTTTTTTCAATGGCAACACAGACGTGGGAAGGTTCTCCGCGAGGCTATGAATCATTGAATCATTCATTTTTATAGACGAAACTTGATTTTCTGGGCTTTGAGGGATGAAGAAAGAGTTAAATTCTTGAGAGGAGTTATTTGAAAAAATTAATTGTATTCATTATCGCGAATATCTTTAAAATGAGTGGATTTAGGGAAAAATGTTAGGAAAGATTTTTTGAGGAGATAAATTGATTTAATATTTCATTTGTTATAAATTTCGAAGGCAAATGACGGTTTTTATCAGAATGAAAATAATTTTTTTTAATTCTGTATTTTTAGATAGTTGAGCTTGACTGAATGTGTATTGCTGATTAAATATCGATTAGTTTTTGAATAATTTCTTCATTTATATTCGAGTAATTGATTCATTTACAATTAATTGTTTATTGAATCTCAATAAAGTCACAATTTCATGAATTATGTATTCGATTTTAATTAAAAGGTCGCATACGCCCCCAGTGATTGAATTACTGAGTTTATTTGTGGAGAAATGGAAAAATCGGAGACATCAGGGTTTATTATTTTCTTTTCTTCATCAATGTTTATGAAAGTTCGGATGAAACACAACAGGTGGATTAACTTTTTAGATTTGAGTGACTAAACCTATCGATATCGACAGTTGGATTTTGTCCAAATATTGTATCAGAAAGCTGAGGAAATTTTTGTTGAATAAGACAAGAGAATTTTTTTTTTACTGAAAGTTTGAATTTTTCGGCGCATCATTTGTGGGGTGACTTTAAAATTAAATTGATGACTAATTTCCTCAGCTTCCATTTGCGACCCCCCGCACCTTTCTACGATGCGTAGAACCAGATATATTCTCGAAAAACCCGAATTTTACACAAATTCGGAAGTTCGCTTTTCAATTTATGTCCAAAAAAAATCGAAAAATCGATTCTTTAAACATTGTTTGAATTAAAAAGTTTCTTTACAGTCCATCAAAATTAAAAAAATAAATTGGAAAATTTTCCCTCAATTTTCCCTCATTGCCTCGTAATTGAACCAGTATTCATTAACATTGAATCACGTGAATGGCTCAGAGCGATCTCAAATCCCCTGAAAGCCCATATTAGGCCATTAATGCCAATATTAGTCAATATGTATTCAAAGTTCAAGGTACATTTGGGGAACGAACCTAGCATCGCAAGATTGATTAATTCCCAATTGATTGAGACCTAGCGTTTCCAATTAAACTCATTCATTAGCAATGAATCATGATGAAACAATTCAGTATTGAAGTTGTAAGAAAAAATAGATCGATTTTTTTTGTGTTCGTTTCTTTCCGAATAACTTTGAAGCGAGCGGATTTACAAAAAAAAATGTGAAGGGAGCTTTTTTGTATAGAATTAAATTCTCCAGAAAAAAAGCTCTCTTCACGAATTCCCGCAAAACCAATAGTTCCCGAGATATTCGCAAATGAAGGACTATTTAATCTTTCCTTTATCGAAACTGAATAAAATTATTTGAAACAATTTTCTCTACGAAATTCTTCCGCAAGTATCTCCGAGACTCGTGGGTTTATCGAAAAACGTTACGAGACGATTTTCGTAGAAAATTTCATGAGCTCGAAAAAAGATCTCCTGATAAATTCTCCTAAACCTCACATCTCCCAAGATACTTTCATCCCAATAATTCTCTTTTCTTCTCCCAAAAAAAAAGGAACCTCGGTGAATCCGGTGAATTCTCCGCGCCAAACTTTCGCGCGAAGTATTTAATTTCAAAGGACTGCGTCCGATACTTTTGACACGGGTCGTTAGGTTACGCGGACGTCGGCATGCCCGTGTTTTTCTAAATTTAGTCGTAAGAAAATCAAAGAGTCACTTAATTCTCGAAAGTTTAACCGTTTAGTATAATTCTTATTGCCGAGTCTTTCGCATCGCATTTTATCGTCAAGAATTCCCCAAAATCATGAGAGAAAAGAAACGTGAATGTCGCAACGCATAAAATTCACGTTCATTGAACTTTTTGGAAGTGAAAAACAACCGAACTGAATTAAAGTAAAAGAGTGAATGAAAAAATGAATGAAAAAAATAATAAAAATTTATTCGCGAGTTAATCTTTTCGTCAGGTGTATCGTATCATTGTGTACCACGTGGGGCGTAATAAATAAATACAGTTTGTATTGGCCTACTGCCATTTTTTTACTCTTCCTGTCATCTAAATTTGGGAAATAACAATTTCTGAATAAAAAAATGTGTCTAGCCAATTCAAAATCACGTGATAATGAATTAATTGCAATTAAGAAACCGTTGAAAAGTGAATTAATTTGTTTAAAAATAAATTTATCTTTGATTGAAAATTTCACGTGATATTTTCTGCAGTGAATGTAAATATTTGTACAATTAACTCAACCGATAAATTTAATATCGAATTATTTCATTAAATTCAGAGTGTTTAGCTTTAATACGTTCCTGAATCTTTCTAATTTCATTTTTCCATTCCTCTTTTCATTTATTGGAGGATAAAAGTATGTGGGCACCGGTGATAACAATAGCATGGTGCATTGTCTATCTGGTACAATCGAGACTTGGATACCGAAGGAAACTGAGCGCTGAACAGTGGAATTCGAGAGGTATACAATTTATGGGGTCAAACGTGTTAACAATTTCGCGTGTGTGAAAAGTAAAAAAAATCTTTAAATGTTTACGTACGTTACACCCTATGTCACCGCAGTTATGCGGTCATTTCGTGGCAATTGGCTGTATCTTTGTCTCTGTTTCACTCATGCCTGCAATGAGAACAATAACATTTGAGCGAAGTGATTTATCGCATTTTTTTCGCGAAATTATTGGGTATTTTTTGGTGCTCCCATTCTCAACCATTCGCAGATCTCTACGATTCTTAGAACCAAAAATATACACGAAAAACCGATTTTTCGGAATTTCGAAAGGTCACTTTTCGATTTTTCGATAGAAAAATTCAGTGTCATCGCAGTTAGGCGGTCATTTTGTGATAATCTGCTCCTTCTATCTCTTTCCAACGCGATCAGTAACGTTTGGCCAGCGAGATTTATCGCGATATTGTTCCGAAATTATTTGGAAGAAAAACGATTCTTATAGATTTTTTTTTTACGGGCGATGGAATCGTATGATGCTTGCAATTTTTCGGTTTTTTTTTTTTCGGTGGAAAAATCGCTTTTATTTTGATTATCCCTCTTCACTTTGATGGAGTAGTTGCATAGGTTTTTTTTCGAGTGCATCAAATGTCGTTTACATACTGTTACTCGTTAGATAGGAATTGTTACGTAAATTGAAAATTGGCAGTGACTCAGAACGCAGAGAGCTGGCAGATTGAGAGGCTTGTCGAAAAATCTTTCACGTTTTCGTTTTTCTAGGGCTTTCAGAGACGAATGTAAAGAGTGAATTTTTGAAATGTTTTTTGTTGTAGTATTCCGTGCGATTTTTTTTCATGATGTGAATGAAGGATGTGTTTTTAAAAATCGAGTGGTCATTATTTCTCGAATATTTCCAAAACCATTGAATTTACGGGAATTTATTAGAAAAGCCTTTTGTAAAAAAATTTATTCTCTACATAAAAAGTGTTTCGAGCTTGATCTGTAGTCAGAAGTTTAAAATTATTTTTTTCTAAACAATCGAAGTTGGGGATTTTTTTTTTAAAAATCATTTTCTTTTTTTTATTTCGAGTTTTCTTCTCGATTTTTTTTCATTTCTCCTCATTCTTTCATCCTTGACTTCATAAAGAAACCACTGAAAATGTGACGAAAAAAATCTCATTATTTTCATTCCTCTTATTTTCAACATTCAACAAAATGTTTCACATAAAAATGAATAAATAAAATATAATAATGATGGTAATAATAGTGATAATAATAGGAATGAAAAAAAAGTATGTAGAAGTTGAACGAGGGTAATTACGAAAAATTCACTGGGGTTCTTGGGTTTGGAGCTTGTTAACGCTGTTGAATACTGCAACTGAGTACAACTTTGACCTAAAAGTTGTAGGAAAGGGAGAAGGATGAGAGGGGAGAGAGGAGAGGAATGGTTGACTCTGGGTTTTTGCGCGAGAATGTGGAATACGAATGCTGAAAAAGTCCGTTACTAACAAGTACACGTCGATTTTTGGACTTACGAGAAGAAAATAAATGGAAATCTCGGAAAAAATCGAAGATATCTTTGAAACGAAAGGTTTAGCGGCAATTATTAAGGGACTTTTTTTGAGAATCGAGTTCTTTACAAAAAAGCTTTTGACATTTTTCTCTAAGCCCACTAATTCCAAAGATATTCGCAAAATAATATTTCCTTTCATAATTCCGCTACTCGTTTGTAGGTTAAATCGTAAAAAAAAAAAATTGAAGTTTTTTCAGTAAAAATTAATCTCTCGATGCGTTACAGTACTCTAGGAGATCGTACGCCCCAGTTATTTCAAAAAGCTCTCATTGTTTCGATGGAAAAAAAATTGAGTTCCTTCGGAAATTTCATTCCACTCGGATTCTCAGTGAAGGAATTAAATTTTCTATTTCGAATAAAGAGAAATTAAAAAACGAACCCAAAACATTTCTCAATAAAGAAAATAATTGAGGAAAAATCATTAAGAACAATCAAGCAACAGCTGACGGGATCTCTGCGATACAATATGGCTGTCTAATGACGTATGCACCATTCTATTTACGTTATTCGCGTGACGTAGCCCAAAAGTCGTTACGGAAATAGTCGACGAGGTGAAGGAGCATCGGAGTATAGACTAGTTGAAAAAGCTCGAGGGAAGGAGGTGCTTTCCGACGTCTCGACAGCCGGGCCAATTTTTTTTTTCACGTCTTCCCTCTTCTCTGTCGCTAGTCACCGTCTCCACTTCGGTTGTTTCTCCCTCGTCCGTTTTTTCTCATTCTTCTCTTGTCGCGCCCAGGTTTAACGTGTCACGGACACTTCAGAAGGTCATGCCTTTGAATTGTGTCTTTATTTACCTTCATTCATTCCACTACTGAGATTAGTTTAATTGTGGAGAAGTAGAACGAGATCACTGCAAAAAGTGGTGGCTTCATTTTGAGACATATTTGCGGCACCGACAGGTGTCTCGATGAAGTGTAGTTCATCCTTTAAGATGTTTTAAGATATTTCGATTTATTATGAAATTAATTTTTCAGCAGTTACGATTCATTAATTCCTTTATTATGATGTGTGTGTTTGATTTTCCTCCATTTTTCTCAATTTAATTTTCAATTTAGAGTTATTCAAAAAACGTTTCTTCCTTCAAAATGATATTTATTTCATTTTTTTTTCTACGAAATATTTCCATGAACATTGTGAACATGAATAAATCCTCATTTTACGATTTTTCCATTGAACTCTAATTGAAATAAATGGAATTACAATTTAAAAATGGTGAGAGGGAAGTCTTCCCTGATTGAATTATTCCACAGAAAGCTCAATGCCCCCCAATCGCATTCCAGAAGGCATCACAAATTAAATTCTCAAATCTTTAAGAATTCTACTCTTCAACTTCCATAAAATTGTCATAAAAATCATTCTTCACCAGACTAAAAGAGCTAAAAAGAAATCCATTAAATTCAGGATAATTACCCACTTCATCCTCGGGCTACTGTAAAAGACCTCTCGAATCTAGTTCATTTGAATCTTTCGTTTCCTTTAGTTTCATTTTGTGTGAAGAGGATAGAGACCGTTTACGATTCTCTGAGTGCTTCCGCTGACTGTTTCCGCACTCGAATGCACACACACACACTCAGAGAAAGAGAGAAAGACTGATTTGGATGGAAGAGGAGGTATGATCGGTTTCCCATACACTAGCTTTATCCCCCTCGCACTTGTAAACAAGTGGGTCAAGGATATTGGTTTTGAAAAAGAAGGGAAATACTATTTTCCACGATGAGATGAAAAATTTAATAGTGAATTGAATGAGTAAAATCTAAATTCCCATCATTTTGCAATTATCTCCCAAAACATGAGACTTAAGGAAATTTATCAAGGAATATTTTTTGTAGAGGATGAAATCCTCTAAAAAAAAGTATCTTGACATTTTCCTTTAAACCCGCTAATTTCGGAGATGATCGAAAAAATAACTGCCACCAAATTTCCGAGCATTCTTTCATCTCTCAATATTGAATTTCAAATTCTACGTCCAGGAAAAAAACAGTCTTGATTCGAGAGGAGATGCGGTTTGTTTCGAGGCTATTTGCATTCTTAATTCAAACCTTTCATTTCAGGTTATTACGTAACTTTGTTACTTCCATTTTTCGATTTTTTTTTGTTCGAAGTATGATGAAAAATATTAAAAGACGTATTCCAGGGATTCACTTGGAAATGTTGATTTTCTGGCACTTACGCCGCTTAGTTTCTACAGCGACGATATTATTAAACTTGAAATGAGAAATGGTGGAATGTTGAAAAATTGTGGAATTTCGGGTGGAAGATGTTAGGAAGCTGTAAAACCATGTAATTACACTTGGGAATGACGCGATACTTAACACGGTGGAATTCTGCTGGAAAATCGTTGCGCGGGGGAGCGTTTGTAACGGGCTAACATAGTAAGCGTGCCTCAATTTCTTTTGGCTTTGGGTTGGAAGGAGAAAAAAGTTTGGGTTTCTTGATTACTTTCTGATGGCACAAAACCCAAGCGATGAAGTGATAATTTTTAGTTGGACGGTGAAATTATGGCTTCAAGTATTTATCTTTTAATCATGAAGGAAAATGAATTTTTTCTAGCTTGCATCGTAAAATAAGAGTGAGCAGTAAAATTTTAATGTCTGTGAAGTGGAATTGAGTCATTTTTTTGCTCCAGGATATAGATAAAAGACTCAATGACTTGTCGGAGCGTGAAGTGATGAAAAGAGATTATTTTTTTCTACATTAAACTTTTGATCTTTTTTCAACAACAGAAAAAATTACGAGGGAATCATAACTACTAGGCTTTACTGAAAAATAATTCAATGAAACTTGAATTAAATGCTTCAGGTTTCTTCGGAAATCTGATTCACATATTTCTGGAAACCTGATTGGCTTGAAATTAGGTATGAGAGTTATCCGGAGCATCTTTTTCAAAACGCGATTCCGAAATTCGTAGATTTCCTTTCCTCCTCGGTTCAGGTAGCTCATTTTCTTCGTTTACAAAGTAGATATCTTCAAAATAAAATATCCTCGCTTTTAAGCAAATTAAAGAAAAAAAATACAATTCCTTAATGCTTCAATATTCTGTACTAACCATTGTTCTCTCATTTCATTATGTTTCAGGTGAGTGCGAAGTGCTCATCGACGATGGCTCGTCAATGACGAGAATGTCATACTCATCCGTAGCAGTGCGTAGGAACTTTAATTCAGGTATTTTAAAACGTATTTACGTCTATAAAATGTTATAAACGCTCGTAACATAAATAATAGTTTGAAAGGTCGAATGAGATTTTTCTCCCGTGGGTGTTGATAGACGCACGGAAGTTTTACGTTAAAAAAAAAACATGGTTTCATCCATCAGGAAAAGAAGCGCTCTATTTGAATCACTGCGAAATCAGATAGTGTTTACGAATTAATAATTTAAAGAACTCAATCGATTTATTTTGATTGCAAATTTGGAAAGCCTCTCCACTATGCATTGTACATTGAAACAAGTCTGCGCTACGCCGCATAACCACTGCATAGCCAGGCAATTGGGATATCTTCCACTTTCTCTCTATCTTTCGCTTGGGAATTTTTGTGTTTCGTTTTTTCCTCCAACGGCGTCTCCTCCCTCTCTTTCATCCTAGAAAATCGCCCAGGCAGAAAGATCCGGGCTAGAAGGTAAAAGAAAAAGGTAGAAAGTACGGAATAGCAGAAAAAAAGCAAGAGAAAAATTTAAGAAAAAAAAGAAAATAGATCAGTCCCTCCAAGGACTTTGGCTTGATAGAGTCGAGGAAATTTCGTCGCATCCTTCGCCCGGAAAAAGCCAACCGAGGAAGCACGATCGATAATGTCGTTTTCTATCTCACGCCGCGGGGCAAAGCGGGTATAAGCACGGGGGCCAATTTGGCGCAGATAAACTCCACTCTCGTGGTAAGAAAAAATTTTTTCATAAGAAAAGAAAAGAAGAAAAATTATATATGAGGAAAACGTTAAAAGCACCTTAATAGAAGTTGGAAAATTGAAATTAATAAGTTGGTGAGTGGCGAGTTGTCTGTCGTAACTTTCCCTCGTTTTTTCCCCTTTTTTATTTATTTTTTTATTTTTCATCCATCTGTGTATGTGTCTTGAAAAGTGGATGGAATATTTTTCTTATTTCTGTTTTGATGTAGTTTGAAGCAGAGTTTACGAAGACGAGGGCGTATATATTGCATTTTTTTCATGCAACATGAGATTATGGGGTGCATTGAGATGTGGAGTCATGGAAAAGGGGTCGCGGTAGGGTCGAATTCGTGGTTCGAATAATTGAAGAACGAATGATTCATGGTGGAGCCATTCATTCGGGTAGCCGGAAATTTTATTCAATTCTGTTTCGATATCAAGTATCTCGAGATCAACTAGGGGAGATAGCGAAAATTATGTAGAGAACTTTTTTTGTAGCTCTTGGTTTTCTCGACAAAGAAGGTCATTCAGAGAATTTCTCTATCTGAATTATTTTACGAGATATTTCACAAAAACTGAGGCTATAATGAAACTTTCCTATTTTTTTAATATCTGAGAATTTATGAGAGTTACGGAAATTTTAGTGGGAAGTTGTTTTGTTGGAAAAAATCAGTACACGACAAATCGTGAAAACAAATCATCTAAAAACATTGGAATCTTTAACAAGCTTCAGTTAATTTGAAATTTCACGAAATTTGTCTCATGGAAATTGGTCAAAAATCAAATTAATCAATGAAAGATGAGAAGTTCTCCGAAAAACTGAAAATTTTCAAAATCGATAATTTTTTCAGCTTTCCAATAGAATCGATAAAAAAAATTATATCTCAAGCCGTTTAATTGACCTCTCTATTTTACCCTATTTGCTCCTACTGAATTGGTTTTTTTATTTCCCTTGTCTTATCACTTAGATATCTTAAATAATAATACTTGAATAAACGTAAAAATGATTTGTATTCAACACACAATGCAGTAAAAATGATTACATTGCACATACAAGACACACCGTCTCATCACTTTCCATGAATTATTTTCACAATACGTTAGACAGAAACACGGCCCTGGAAAATTTTCATGTAAGATAACGCGTGGAAAGACGAGACCAGCACAATTTACCCGAGTCCTGAGGAATTATGGTGACGCAGCAAGTGTGCTAGTACCTTACATCACGCACACATACATACATAAACGTATACATTCTGCACATACATAGAGAATTATGTGCTTGAGAATAATGAGACAATTACTTACAATTAGTAGGAGAGAGGGTGATGGAGTGGGACGTTAGATGCTAAAGGATTCGGGGAATAGGAATTCGTTGTACAGTTCAGGCACTTATTCCAAGCGTGCTTGAGTCAACTGATAGTACACAGAAGAGAGTACAACAAACGCTTAAAGGCATTTTATGCTTCCATACCGCTTTTGCAGCATCAAATTTCAAAGTTATCCTTAATAGAAAAAACATGTTTGTAGTTTGTTTTTTTCTCAATTTGATTCCACACGAAAGCACCACACATGCTATAAAATATATGGAAAAATACATCAAAGTATAAAAAGCTTCATCCAAGCCGGAAAACGATTCTAATCTCGCTGATTGTGCAGCTCTTTTCTCTAAGTAAGAGGCATTCCACTTTTTCAAAAAATTGAGGAACTTTTTTTCCTCTAAAATTCCACGAATTTTTTGCAATTAATTTCTGGAAATAAATTGACATTGTTTGGCGTCTGTCAAAAATTACCAGGAAAAAGCTAAAGGATTGCGAAACATTATGCTTACGGAGTAAAAACATGAAACATTGCTACGAAGTAATTCAATTAATCATGAGGGAGAATACAAGGATAATAGTTGAGGATTAAAACATCTGTATCGCTGATCCTTCACGACGTAGAGTAAACTACTTGCTGGACATTGTACAGTGGATGGAATTAATCACGTGCGTCAACCTAGCTGACCATAGGATCAACAGACACGCTCAAATTCTCCACCTCCAAAGCCCTTTCTCCACTTACTGTACTTCCCTTGAAATGTCGGGCTTCTCTTCGCTGCAATAATTTTGCAGTGGTATCGCTATCTACCTGTCATGTCGTTTCACTGTTATGGCAATGGGATTTGGAGAACCGGTCATTTGCTAGCAGTGGAGCGTCTGATGACAATGCCTTGGTCATAAAGTACCGTTATATTCCAAGAGGACAGCAACAAGCAAGGAGGTAAAGTGCTCAGGAGACGCATCGGTCATCCACGATGCCATCACTGAAAAATGTATGCTGTCTTGAAAAAGTATTTCTCTTGGGTATATGGCTATAAGGATGACGCAAATGCTAAGGGGAAAATATAAGAAGAATTCGAATGGATATTGTAGGAAAAGAAAATTCATGAATCGGAGATGTTTCTTCTTTTTCTTTCTTGATCATCAACATGAAATGAGAATTCATCTAATTCTGGCTTTAGCTCCTGTAATTATTTTGACAATATTCCACGGATTTCTGGGGAGTTCAGATTTTTTTGTAGTTAAACATATGCTCGTATTTTTTTTTTCTGAAATAGTCAAGTTTTTAGCCACGTCGAAAAATATGTCGGGATAAGCCAAAAAATGAGTCAGCACAATGGAGATAACTCGACCCATCTTTTTATCCTGTTGAGTCATAGCGAATTTTCATCTAATTTATTTACAATGCCGAAAGCTCTATCATTCTTATTCAGAGTGGATTTTCTTTGAAATATTGAGAAGAATTGAGAAAACTTGTCAACAATTTATCAATTGATTGAGAACTTGATTTCTCGAAAAATTCACATTTCGAAAAAATGAAGTATTGTCAAGATTTTGAAGATCCCAGTGAATAGCCAGGCAAATTTGAGCTGAAAAATGCTATAGTCAATTTTGGACGACTAATGACCAAGATAACGCGCAAAATAAGAATTTTCAAAAATAATTTTTTTTTTCGAATACCTCAACAAATATTGGATTGTGCACTGGAATCATCAAGATACAAGAGAAGACATCAGAAAAGTAATCCTTAATCCAAAAAAATGAGTAAAATGGACAAATAAATTGAAGAAATGCAATAAGATCAAACACCCACATTACAATAAAGGATTTATCCACCTAATCCAACAACTTTTTCCTATCCACTGTGAAGCGATAGTTGAAAGTGGGGGGTGTATTCAGTAGAAAGTAGGATAGCGCTGGTTCACCGCGTGCAACGGATTAGTCGTCAAGAGAGTGTAAATGGCACCGGTGGGATTGCACGTAAATCATCTAGCCCATGGGTTATACTCTGGGATGCTATCCTGAAAACGGACGGGTATATACAACTGGCGTGTGTGCCCCGACGTGAAATGAGGAAAAATGCCTGACCCGGATTGACCTTCTATGGAGGAGGGTGTATATGCGACACCCTGCTGGCGGCAGAGGAAAAAAACTCCTGAAAACACTGTGCGCTTATGTGGATATATGTATGCGTGTGTGTGTGGTGATCCACGCGCGTCGACGAACTCGGGAAACTCGTAAATAATGCTACGGTGAGCTCGTTATGTTATACCGCAAAATGCGTGGGAGTTATTCCGGATGACGCGTACAGTGCCATTCGTAGAACACGCGTGTCATCATTTGGATATAGACAAATACTCTGTTTCTATCATTGTCAACATGAACGTAAAGGCAAAGAATGGTTCACTGTCTCTTGCCTTTTTCAATGACGTTTTTTTGAGCTTTCGTTTGTCTCAATCCGAAGTATTTCGTTTTCTATGGAACCAGAAAAATTTGGTTATTGTTATTTTGAATTTTCTTGGTAAGGGAATGATTGAAAAATTGTAGATTTTTTTCAAAGTCAGAATGACGATCGCAAGAAAGCTCGATGACTCAGAGATTGTTAGCCTCTTATCAGTAATTCTTGGAACAGCAATAACAAGTGAAATACTTCATTCAACCCAATGCAAACTCCGTTCACCAGTGACAATGGTAAATATGGAAACTCCCGGTAGCTCAGTTGGTAGAGCACCAGACCGGCAATCTGAAGTCACTGTCTCTTTGAATTCAATAATTAATACTCACGATTGTATGTTTTTAATTTTTTTTTCCACAACTATTATGAGAAATGCTCTGAGAAATTGGTTAATGTAAGAAAAATGGATACACCAGTTTGTTTTTTTTAATGGTACTCACGCCTCTTGGTTTCCAAGGTGACAATATACGAACACAAAGCCTCTTAATCTCTTCGAATGCTACACTGTTTCAATTTATGAGGAATAATTTTCATTGTTTGAAAATCTGTTATTTACCTCTTTATGAGCCAAAACTTATTTTATGATACGATAACATTCAATGTTTTTTTATTTACTAAAATAGAATTAATAATATCTTCGAAGAAACATTTGATCCCTAACCTTTTCATCTTCAAATTTCATTGAGCTTCTTCGGAGCAGCATCTGCAAATTTCAATCAGTTCCTTCACAGAATTCCGTAGAATCGAATTATTGAATTATTCTTGTACCCTCTGAATATATTATGCGCACCATTGCATCATGAATCTTGGGTCCGTGTTAGGTCTAGTGAAAAGATCAAATCCTATCTTTCCACTGTCATTCACTTTCATGTCTTCACGATTCCCTCAGGATGCTTCATTTAGCAATATTTTCGGGTTATTTAGATTTCCACTACAAATAGGATACAAAAAAATCCCAGTGTCGACGACTCGATTACCTTTTCAACGTGTCATTCTGAGATCTGTAGGTTTGTTTGCACAAGAATTAAGTACGTTATCTAGAACAAATAAGAATAATTGTTTTTCACGTTGATTGTTGGGTAATTGAAAAAAGTTAGGAATATTTATCTACATGAATGGAAAGAGGGGAGCCAATCACGAATGTTTCGGATGTAGCGAGATACTCTCAGACTCTGTTCTTGATTACGTAAAAACATCCCAATGCCTACGGAACTGTAGGCTTGAAGAGTACTGATGAAGCATTTCATCACTTTGCTATTATAACATTCTAGTCATTTATAGGCGTGCGAAAGATGTTCGGAATAAAGGATAAGTTTCTAAAGAGCGGTTCTTGGCCTCAGTGGTTAGCAGCAATCGAAGGTAAATAATTATCATGTATCCTAATTTCCGGAATTCTCTGAAAGAATGCTCCTCTTGCAGTTTTTTTGATGTCTTTACTCACTGGCCTCGAATCGGGATGGACTTCACCATCTCTCGCTATTCTATTACATCCAAGCTCGCCAATTCAAGTAACAGAGTCAGAGGGTTCTTTAATAGCTTCACTCCTCAACATAGGAAGAGCAGTAGGTTCACTACTAGGAGCAATCAGTGTCGAATTATTCGGAAGTAAAACGTCAGTACTTCTCATCGGTATAGTTCAAGTAATCGGCCTCATATGTCTGACAGTAGCTGATTCCGTTACTTGGATCCTTGTATCAAGAGCCATTTGCGGAACAGCAACCGGCATGTTCTTCATCTCTTTTCCACTCTACATGGGCGAAGTATCTAATCCGAAAATTCGTGGTGCTCTTATTGGTATGATTGCATGCGGTATGTCTTTTGGTTACGTTGCTGGCAATCTTACTGGTGCCTACCTGTCTCTCGCAGAATTTGCTAGTTTGGCATTAGTACTGACTGGACTATTCGTCATCACATTCTACTTTCTACCGCAATCACCGCATTATTTAGTTTTGACCAATCAACTGGAAAAGGCCAAAGAATCTATAAAATGGTATCAAAGAGATGCTGATGCTTCAAATGAATTATTATCACTCCAAGAATTTGTCAAAGAAAGGCAATCAATGACATTCAGAAATTTGTGGCAAGAATTCATGCTCCCGCATAATAAAATTGCACTCGTTAAAGTTAATCTACTGTATATTTTGATGCAACTTAGTGGGCTTTATACTGTTGGATTTTACATGGAGATAATTTTGACGAAAGCACAAGTCACGATAATTGATCCAGCGATAGTCGTTGTTATTGTTGGATTCATTGGATTGATTGGAGGATTGTACTCGATGTATGCTAGTGATAAATATGGAAGAAGAATTGTGTTGAGCACATCGAGTATAGGACTTGGATGTTGCTTGGTCTTTTTATCAGTTCATTATCAGTTATTAGAGTTAGGTTATGATCCAGTGAAGACACAGTGGTTAGCTATTTGTACCATTGCGGCATTAGAAACATTCATAAATTACGGAGTCATTCCGATTCCCAGTACGATTTTGAGTGAAATTTTCGCACCGAATATTAAGAGTTACAGTTCCTGTATTGTCAATGTAACTTCGGGACTTTCTGCATTTCTTGCTACACAAACTTATCAATTATTGATAAATACAATGGGCTATTATGTTTATTATATTTATGCATTATCAATGTTTATGTTGGCGATTTTCATGATGATTATGATGCCAGAAACAAAGGGAAAGTCATTGCAGGAAATTCAGCAAATGTTGATGAAAAAATAATGCAGTGTTGAATTAAGGAAATAAAGTATTTGATTTTTACATTTCTTTTTGTTTTGAATATTAGTATAATGAAAATTCTCGATATTATATCTTTCACGGAACTTCTTATCAATAATTCGCTGTGGTTATTTGTGGAAAATTAATCAAATTGCAAATACTGTCACCATACAGAAGAATTATAATCAATTAATCTCAGTAGCTTCTGCATATAGTAATCAACTTGATATTTTCGAAGTAAGATAACAGAATATTTTGAAGTGTCGATGGAAAATTTTTATGACGCAAACGATGGAAGAAAAAATAAGTTGTAAAAGTGCAAGGAATTTTTTAAAGTTGAATATGTCTCTTCCGTCACTCAGTGAGAAATAGAAAAGAAGAATAAAAGTGTTCATAACTTTTAGTATTTCTTCAGTGAATATATGCGTGAAACGACAGTTACCTTGTCTCAAAAACAGTATTGAAGTTGTAGACGAAGACACCTCAACTTGTATTTTCCAGCGTCTGTTACGATAGATTTTCAAGTGGGTGGTATCCTGTGGGAGTGGATGGGAACTGCAGTCTCATCCGCGTTTGCTCTCAGCCGATGGCTTCCTGTTCCTGTATCCTCTATATATATTACATAGCACGTTACCAGTGTATAGTTCACATTATGCATTATTCGTGAGCTAAATCGTTTGTGAATAATGTACCGTATGAATCTTACCTTATTTGGGAGGGGAAAACTGCCTCACCATCAGCCCTACTGTTAGGCAAAATCAAACTTTCAAACTAGTGATAATATCGTAACTACTAAACTATGATTCATTCCTTAAATATAAACTCTGACTGCATTCGAAGTGTATTTAATCATGTTTAATGAACAAGTTTGAAATTTTTAATTCTTAAATGCAATTTGCACGGAAAAATAAGATACCTGAACAAAGAAAACGAAGGAACGGGATGTACCTTGTTCAAGAAATCTGATTCAAGTTCGTGTTGAATAAAGACTTCTTTCCTCTGCATGTTACCAGGTAATTTCCAAATTTCTAAAATACGTTTCTTTTTTTTTGTTCGGGTATTTTATATTTTGCATGTATTATAGATTGAATATAACTGATCCTGTTCTGGTTGATCGAGATAGCTACCGCACTCGATAATCGTTTCTTTGTTTGACTAGAACTTTTGACGGTGCTTTAGAAAAGGAAGATCCCAGCAATGCACATATCCATGAGATACTACGCTCGTAAATCCATAAAATAGTGTCGTTATCTTCGTACCTTTACGGCAAACTGAGAACTCCGGGGTGAACCCGTGAATAGTTGAACCTACTACCGTACAGATTCTACAATTTCCTCATTAATTAAATGAACTGAAGTCATCAGAAGCTATTGGATAAGGCTAGTTCGGTCTATCGAGCATGAATAAAATTTTAATATCAAAGATTTACCTCTTATTTCCCTCACTTTCGAATACTTTGTCCCGGGGATTTTTCCGGGGGGAAGAGAGAAATTCAAGGAAAAAGGGAGAGAGGAGAGTTAACGTGCCAGCGGGTTAACACCGGTGAGAATTTACGATCTTCCAATCGCTTAACTTCCACAGGCTGGTCTTCTTTCCCTTTAAATTCAGCACACTCAGCAGTTTTCATCTTTCTTAAGAAAGTTATTGCAACAACTGTCCACTTCAGTGTCTGAAATTAACATTCTTGTGGCTTTATTGGATAATCTATGAATAGTATTTTTGCTTTGATAGCCATAGCGATGATACTCACCAGCCTTTAAAGGAAAGTTTCGCGTTAATAGAGAGTACTCGGGAGTGAGTTGCAGACGAGAAAAGCACTCGAGGGCGCAAGTGGCCTAGGTTCTCAAGTCCTGGGGTTACAGAATTCGCACAGTGGAGGGAGTTGTACACCTTACCAGTTCAAAGCTCGAGCCGGAAACTCACCCTTTCAACTGCTACCTCACTGCCATTTCATATCAGCCTCGTTATATCATTACTTTCTCGTTCTCAGAAAAATTTCAATTCGTAACATTGCTTGAAGCGTGTCTCTATAATATTCAAATGGCTTTTTCCTACCATCGGAGACGTCACAATTTCGTCGAGGAATAAAGTAATTGAAATGGATATTGTTTCTGACATTTGTAGGATTATTCAAGCACTGAGATAGAGATATTTACTAGGTAAGTTTATGATGAGTTATTGAGCATTCTGAGGGAAAGAAATGTCTCATATATGACCAATAAAATTTTCTGTAATCGCAATTTTTCGTAAACTTGTAAAGAAAATGAATCACTTTTTCATGCAGTGAAATTAAAAATTTGGACGAGATTTTTGCCGAGGAAGACAATAGGTAAAATATTTTGTAGATCGATTTTCGTTAGAATTTTTGAGCTGTGATTCAACTTATTTATTAAATAAACAAATGAAAAAATGGTTTTTGTGATGAAACGATTCTTTATCTAAATCGTCCATCTTTTCGCGACTAAAACTTATTCTATGATATTTTTTCGTAAATTCAATATTTAGCAATATATTAATATTTAAAAACACCTTGAACTGATGAAATTTCGGCAAAGGACACATGCGGGTGATTGGGATAGCGTGGAACGCACATATAGAAATTTTTAATGCGTAATTTTTATGACAATGTCACTATCTTAATCTTCTTCACCAAGCTTCACCGCTAATTACAATTCAACACTTAACAAGTATGCTTGATGCTTTTCCCTTGATTATAGTACACCTCACAATTTCTCAGAGATGCAGCATGTTAAAATAACTGCGATTATCCATTAAGCTAACATCTATGTAGATCGATAAGAGCAGTCGAGAATTACCGGAAGTTACTCTTAGAAAATTTGGGTCACCGTTATTTCCTATGAGCCGTTATAACCTATCAACACAACTTGGCCACTAACCAATGTCATTCGCTCCTCTTGTTTCAACTCTATCCCAGCTATGACGTATGCCATGAACTTAGTGTGGTATTGTCCATGACAGATTAGGAATTTGACCGCATTCAAAGCGTATCTCATTGACTATGCGACGTACTGAAGTATTTTGTAATTTTTTTCCTCGAATGGGAATTGAGTATTGAAAAGATGTTGCTAGCGATAATACCTGACAAAATTATCAGCATATTGTCATCAACATACACGGAACAATAAAATACCTGAACTAAGAAGAAATAGTAAAATGATCTACGTTTCCCCGGAAATATGATTCACATTTTTTTGGGAAACTGATTTAAGTTTCCTATAAACCTGATATAGTTTCCTTCAAGGACCTGATTCAGGTTTCTGTGGGAATCTCATTCATATTTTTTTAAAAACATATATTTGATGAGTATTTAATGGCGAAATTTAACGAGCGAGAGAAACCTGAATCAGGTTTTTAAAAAAACGTGAATCAATTTGCCAAAGAAACTTAAATTAGGCATCAAAACCACCGAATATGGCTTTCTTAGAATGCGCTTCTTAAATTTCGATAGTACATGTCTTTTTCTCCTTGATTCGGATATCTTATTCTTTCCATCTTAAAAGTAGTAAAAAATGAGTAACTCTTTGATGTTATTTATCGATTTTCTTCTCAGTCATATCATCCTGTATCTGCTGCAGTGACTTGCCTTTTGTTTCTGGCATACAGAAAACTACAAATGGCACGGCACTTAAGATTATAGCCACATAAATCCAATAAACGTATTTTTGTCCAAGTACATCCAGAAGAGGTTGAAATGTCTTACTACAGATAAACGCAAATATAGCAGCAGTAACACCAGCAAGACAAGCAGCGATGCACTTTATTGCTGGTGGAAAGATTTCACTCAACACTGTACTTGGTACTGTCATAATTCCAGAGTAAGCATTCACCTGGAAAATCAGAAACGATAACAGTGGTAGTGATTCCAACTTCATTGAGTCGTAACCACTGTCAAGAAGTATAAAATGAATTTCTAGAATTATGAAAGACACTCCGACACCAATGCACGAGATAATTAGAAGAATTCTTCTACCGAATATATCGATCAAATACATGGAAATTCCAGCAGCGAAGAATGCAAGTAATGACATAATTATCACTGTTATTGAAGGCTTAATTATGTTCGACTGAGCATCTATCAAGATCATTTCCATATAAAAAGCTATCGTATTGAGTCCAGACATCTGCATGTACATGAAGAGCGTTAGAATGATGAATGTAGCTTTTATCATCTCGGGCCTTTTGAATTCCTTGATTTTTTCCCAGAAACTTTGTGAATTGGCGACTTCTACGAATCTCTGTAGTGATGAAAATGCCATTTCGACATCGCAATTACGATCATACCAGGCTATAGATGCTTTCGCCTTCTCAAAACTATTCCTTCGTATAAGATGATGCGGTGATTCTGGTAGCCAGGCAAGTAGCAAAATAGTTAGAATACAGGGCACGAGATAACTTATACTCGATGTCTGAAGATCACAGTACGCACCAATTGCAGCGGCTAACAAATTACCAAGGGATGTGCCACTCACTACTATGCTCACAAGACATCCTCTGATGCTGGGATCAGCTATCTCTCCAATGTAAATTGGGAAACAACTAAAAGCCATTCCTAGGCCGAAACCACCAAGAACCCTCGCGACATACAACCCCAAAACAGTATTGGTAAATGCTTTGATAGCCCAGCAAAGAGCCATTGGTGTACAAGTGAGCAGAATACTCATCTTGCTGCCAAAAGCATATGCAGCAGCACCTCCAGCAATTGCACCGAACACGCGACCAAGATTCATTATTGACGCTACCCATGATGCCTCATCCAAGGTTAAAGGAAGAACTGAATCTTCGGCAGTTAATTTAGCGAGATTTGGTGAACTCCAACCTCCGACCAGTCCACATTGTGTTAATACTAGGGTCACTAGAGGAAGAGATAAAAAAAATTGAAATTAAGGAGGAGAAAGTACTAATATAATATTTTAATATGACCATATCACAATTCAATAATATTTTGACGGGTAAAACCCGATCCATTGCTTATCGGAAATTTTCGTAAGATGAATATATTATTCATATATAATTTTGATTAAATGACGATATTCATGCAATACCATTCTGATAATATATAACCCAATGCTTCGAATACTTGAAGATTGCATTATATCAGGAATTCATTTTTCCGAGAGAGTAATAAATCATACTCTCTTGTTATTCAAGAAGACAAATGATATACTGAATTGATTCCATGGTGACGATATTTTTTTTCTGGGCGGAGAAATTGATACAACTAAAAGTATCATTCGTTGCTGGTATCTAAGTTACGAGATTAAAAAACCAGGGACAGACATTGAAATAAAAATGAGTTTGATTTGGATCGATTTTTCATCAACACATTTTCCATCCATTAAATTGATAATATTTAGTGTAGTTTAGACATACACATTTTCTTTCACTAAATTTTCATTTTCCACCTTTTTATTCTCACGACACTTACGCACTGAAGATCATTAATGCAATGAATTCAATGAAGAAAATCTGTCACCGGTTATTTATTCCCATAACTAAGATATCAGCTGCAAATGAGCAATACTTTTAGTTGTATCAAATTCTCGGCCCTGCATATTACTTAGGATACTGAAAGAAATACATGACAGACATATATTTGATAAATAAACTCTTTGAATAATTTTTCCGCGGGCCTTACCTAGCAGCGTAGCAATCCATTGTGGCCAGAGAGCTCTGATTTCTTTTGACTTCATCATCATACTGTGGCTCGTTGAGCAATTGTTAAAACGTGAAGGCCAAGCTAAGTGATATGATAAATCTTGCTGTTTTTGCCATTAAAAAAGAATCCCTCGTGATAACAAAAATTTCAAAATTTTATTAAACTCTAAATTCATTTAAATGATGCAACTATTATCAGAAGTTTCTTGAATAATGTGTAATGCCTGCTTTATCAGCATTATAAGAGTAACTGACTTATGAGATAACACTGACTTGCTAGAACTGACATTGACAGGTTTATTCAAGGGGAGATGTGACGCGAGAAGCACATGTAAATCACTGGGTAAAGACTCCCAAGTACGTCAATCTGTACTTAGCGATAAGGTATACAATACCTTCAAAATCATGATTACAATACAAAATTTGGCTTTTCTTCTCTTTTTATTATTGACGAAAATCGTGCAAATATTATATCTTGGATTATTTTCACAAAAAATAATATAAATTTTTTAAAACTCAAAGACTCTCTCACTTCATTAAAATTGAAATGAAAAATGTTTTATAAAGTTTTTGTCACTTCTATTATTTATTTCGTTGGTGAATGTCATATTAAATAGAGCACGGGGACTCAACAGTTCTTCCTTCATTTCAAAATACATAAATTTAACTATTATAAGTACTTAGCGAACTGAGACTTCATTTGAATACGATTTGATCTTTTTTCTCCGGTAGAAAATCATTTTCACCTGATTCTCTCGATTCCTCTGACTTAGGTTTCTTCATCAGCATGTCTTGAATCTCTTGAAGTGTTTTACCTTTAGTTTCTGGTAGTAATGCAAGCGTAAAGATAAACATACTCAGCATAAGAACCGAGTAAAACCAAAAAACAAACGGTTCTGATAACACATTAACCATAGGCTGATAACTCTTGGCAACTGAGAATGCAAATGTAGCCGAAATAACATTGGACATGCATGCTCCTATATCTTTGAGCTGAGGTGGAAACATTTCACTCATGAGACAGCTGGGAACAGGCACAATTCCCATATTCATGAAAAACTGGTATGAGATAACTGTAACAATTGCTAACCACTGAAGTTTTGAACTATCGTAATTCTGTTTGACCAACCAAGAACTAAGTCCAAGAAGGAATAAACTAACACTGACACCGAAACAAGAAGTTGTTAGCATTATTCGTCTCCCAAAACGATCGTTTGTATACATTGCAACTAAACCAGAAACAAGTCCAATCAATCCAACGGTCACAACCAGTAGAGAAGGTTTTATCGCCTCGACTTTAAGATCAGTTAGAATGGTTTCCATGTAGAGAGACAGTGTGTAAAGGCCACTGAGCTGCATAAAAACGTAGAGGCTAATGACGATCATAAAAATTTTTCTATTCAGAGGGAACGAGAGTTCCTTCAATGTTTCTGTGAATGAAAGCTTGCGTTGTGATCCTACGAATGACTTCAATGACTCAAGTTCAGCAGTTACATCTTCACGGCGATTGTAGAACCTCAACGATTTTTCTGCCTCTTCCATTCTATTCTCTATAACCAGATGATGGGGACTCTCTGGGAAAAATATGAATGAGAAGAAGAATGTAGCGCACATAACGAGACATATAAGTGCAAAATTCACCATGTTCGTGTAAGCGCCTATTATATTTCCTAATAAAGTACCGATTGGAAATCCTTGGCTTATAAAACTGATGAGGGCTCCTCTGATACTTGGATTCGATATTTCACCGATGTAGAGTGGGAATGTGCTGAAAAACATTCCCAGGCCTAAACCACTTAACATTCTTGCTGCGTAAATTGAGGGAACAGACGTCTCAATTAAAAAGCATATCCAACCAAGAGCATGTGGTATTCCGTTGAGTAACACTGCTTTTCTGGCTCCGAATTTACGCACTATGACAGCTGCAATAATTGCACCAACTACACGAGTCATATTGATTAATGACACAATCCAAGATGCTTGGTCGGTTGTGATTGTTATAACTTCATCACCTCTTGTTAATTTCGCTACGAAAGGCGACGTCCATCCTCCAATTATACCCACCAGCATCGATAATAGGAGAACTGTAAACCAAATTATTTACTGATTTGACGTTCTATCATAGACCTTGCAACGGAAAAAATATCGAAAAATATTTAAAGAATCTGGGATACTGATATTATAGGGACTATCGAAATCTCTTTAAAAGATAACTTTTTCTACACGAGTTATTAGAAAAAGCTGAATTCTTCCCAATTTTATGAATGAACTTACTTGTCATTGCAGCAAGCCATTGAGGCCAAACTTTAGTTTCCTCGGTTGTAATTTTCACTGTTCCTTTCATATTGATTTAGAATGATAACTTAACAATTGTTTACAACACAACACAACACTGAGGTTCACCAGTTTTTATTGGTAGTATTCGATGATCAAATTAATGAATCAACTGCGTAATAACAGCGGAGGGGCCAATAGTCTTAGCGGGAGCTCTGCCTACTGATGACTAGTAATTAAGAAGCCTAGCGTATTCCTTTATGCTAGGGAGTCTCAAATATCCGTATTATTTATCAAGCATGTACCGAATCTGTTTTATGAGACGATTGAGCAATCTGTTGATAAGTGACGATGCATTAGATATATCTGTTTTACACATTGTATTCCAAAGTTGCCAGAGTTCATTCAAGTAACAAGTGTTGAAAACAAAATGATGCAGAATTAATTGACCTTGACTATTAACATGAATCTCACAGAAAATACAGTTAGAATCTTTCCTCATTGACAGAGAAATTCCTGAATTTTGATAATTTAGAAAGAGTGAGAATATTGAAATCTCTTTCGAAATCAAATCTAACGTTATTTATGTGCGTGTTTCGTAGGCATATTGCGCGGATGGATGAAAGAGTAATATAGTTGAGCAGTCATAAATTCCAATGTTGGTCTATTCAAACACGTTCGCGTTATCTTCACTATTCTACGAAACTTCCAAGGTGTACCTAAAAAACTGTCATTTTTTATGTGAGCACACGTTCAACAACTTCAAAAATAATAAATAATCGTTAAATTTTTCTTATGAAAAATGATTAATTTTTTGTGAATGAGGTAACAGAAAAAATAAATAAGAGGAATGGTTAATTATTGAAAAAAAATTAAGCATAAGGTTTTAATCTTCGTTGGGTTCCCCCACTATGTCCGCAACTGCGATAGAAACGAAATATTCTCGTGAAAATATCCGACGCACTCAGTGGGATGCCAATTATTTAAAAAAAGTAAAGCTTATGAAGGTAGTATTTTTTTGGGTTTCCCACTTGCCATCGATGATCCCACCTGAGTCGTAGATTTTTTCTCTCTTACTGGATGTATCTCCCTAGGAGGCAAGTACCACGCTAATGATAACTTCTACACTTTTAGTGATTTTCCTGGGGCCTAGTTATTTAATCTTTATTTTTCCTTTCGGTTATCCAGACAGGTTTATAAAAAACGCGATTACTTGAATGCAAATTCTTGAGCTTATGAGTCTACTTGTTACGTGCGTATAAAGTGTATGCTCATATTGTGGTTCAATTAGGCGATAGGAAAAAAGCGAGCTATCAGCCTACATATCATTTTCGATGCTATTATTATCGCTTTTATCATTATTATTATAAGAATTATCATTATCTCGCCATATGGAAAGGTCTTATATGAAGTATGTACATCTAAAATTAACTCAATTATGTTTAGTTTATATAATTAGGGAATAAGAATTTAATAGGTCTAAAATTTCATACATGAAATTTATACTTTACTCTACAACCTCTTACCGGAGTTCGTAGAATTCGGATATATCAGTTTTGTATTGATGGAGTATTGTAAATATGTAAGGGCTATATTTTTAAAGGAATTGTTCATCATGGGTGGAATGAAATTTAATCTTCAATATGTGAAAAAAAATATTGTGCTGATGTGAAAATTGATCGTAATTTGAATTTGGATCAACGTTGGTTGAATTAATTTTGAGTTGGTTTAATTTTAACTCACTTCGAAATTCTTATTAAAAAATGATTAAAGGGCATTCTTTTCATGAGGAAGATTTTCTTACGAAAATAATTTTTAGAGGTCATGTCATTAATCATCATCTTCTCTCTTCTCTTATTAAAATAATAATATAGACGACCGTATTGATTTTCCTGAATGGCTTTACTGGTGGTGTTTCGAGGAATATATTTTAGAAGTATTATGAAAAGAAAAAATAACAGTTCCCAAAATTTTGGTTTACATTCACATAATTAATAAGAGTAGTTTTGAAAACTTTCCTCTACCCTTTCGTGTAAGTAGAGTTCACTGCCGTCAGCCGGCATGATTTTCATAACTAAAACGAAAGTTAATCTCTCCGTTTACCTATGGATTTTATGGCATTACTGCAGAAAATACGAAGCAAACAGTTTCTCTGTATATTGGAATGAAAAACTTAGAAGTGTAATCACAAGTTTAAACTTCCGCTGGAATGACAATATCGCTTGTGCTAGTAAACCAAAAGCCAATTGCATTATTGTTTCTCTTTGTAGTATTGCGGAAATTGCAGTTCAATCTGAAGAAACAAGAGGATTCACTTACGAGAAGTGTTTCATCGTGTAAATATTTCTTGAATTGAACGTTATTTCAATCGTAGCAGAAAGCACGATACGCCCTGAGGAGAAAAATCTTGATTCAAGACGAAATGCAGCGTGTTTCGAAACTACTTGTATTCTTGATTGAACTCGTTCATTCAAAGTTCAACTCCAGACTATTATGGACTTGATTTAAGAATTCCGGGTCAACCCTAAGCACGCTTGATTCAAACCGAAAAAAGGTTTGATTCGAACCGAAGAAGGACTTTATTCAAATCGCAAAGTAGACTCAATTCCTTCCCGATGAAAGTCTGCAAAAGGCAGAAAATTGAAAGATTTGATCAAAACGATAGCTGTCTTGAATCAAGTTCAGCAAAAATCTACTATTCCTTGAAAAATTTAGGAAGTTGCATTTTCTCCAAATTTTGATTTCCGTTGCAGATTTTGCTCTGCTTCTTCCGTATGACAATTGAGAAAAATCATTTTGCCCTAGCTTTCCCTATAAAATGACGTAAAAGGAGACATCATAAAAATGGCCATAAAAATTCGTTACATCTATCGTAAATTCATTGATAAAAAATTGCAATTGAGTTTCATCAGAAGCTCAGCTAAAAGCTCTCTATTTCAACTGGAGAGGTGACAATTTTCATTGTCTCTGGAGTGAAACATACGAAGCATTGAATTCAAAATGCGGGTGTTGGGTTGAGAGGTCTTGAGTTCTGTAAGTGCAAAGAGTATTCATTTGATTGCTCCGCTGTCGAAACTTTGAGCTTAATGTAATTCATACTTTAAGTTTCATTTCTGCATTGATGCTAAAGGAAATGATCAATTAGAATAAGTTACTTTATTTTAGTGGAGGAGAATGATTAATGATAGTTAAAAAAATTATTTTCCTTCCCGTCTTTTATGGAGGGTGATCTTTCATGATAGTACGTGAGTATTCGTCCTCGGTGAAAAAGCGTACATCAAGAGTAACGACGAATAATAAGACAGGAGAGCCATTAACCTGGCTAAGATCTAATACTGACTACCACTTCAGGAGATGACGGGGCACGTAATAAAAGGAAATTCTTTCGACCTCTCTCATCATGAGTATACAGGAATAAAAGGTGCTTCAATTGTTCATTGTGAATCATTTTTTTTGAATCCTTTGGTTTTTCTGCAATATCATCTGCATTAAGATGCTTAAATAATTTTGGTTTCCATGTTGCTCCAATATATTTGTGCATTATTCCGAGGAATAAGTGAGGTAAATAAATTTTCATGATGATCTTGTTTGAGGGAAGAAATAAGAGCTATGACAAAGGAAAGGAGGACTCTTTGAAGGTCTCTCCGCTGAAAGAAAACAAGTCTTGATTCCAGAAACGGCTTCTTTCGAAATTGTTTGTATTCTTGATTCAAACTTTTTATTTGAACCTCGATTCCAGCCAGAAAAAGGCTTACATAAAACCAGAAGTCGGCTGCTGGTCTTGAATCAAACATTTTTTTCTTCGGATTTTATATAGTCTTACGAATCAGATCCTACTGAAATTTTTTTCCTAAAAATACTGAATCAATGGACGTGGAACAGCAGAAACATTTTATCATCGAATAATTTCTTCACACACCACTCTATTGCAAAAACTCATCAATGTACTGACCGAAGTTAATTCCATGCCGTCAATCACTCAAAAAATAATAATTTACTCCTCTCCAAAGACTTCATTCATACCTCGCAACTCATTAAAATTCCAATTAAAAATTATTATCTGAAATAACACAAGAATTGTGAGGACTGGGTCACAACATGTTTACACAATATATCGGTCTTTGTTAAACCATCGAGAATGCCACGAATGTAAAGACAACTGTATAATGCACGAAGATTCTTCATCAAAAGCAATAAAAAAAAGTGTGGTAGAAAATATAAAATAAGAGTGAAGAAAAGAGATGTGTGAGTATATGATGTTGGCGAGGTAGCAGACGCGGATGATACGAAAGAACGAGAGGCAGTGGGAAAACTGGGGAATGATGGAGAAGGTGGCGGAGGGGTCAGGGATGCTGCTAGGTCGCTTGGGGTGCAAAAGGGGCGAATTCCTGCCAGTAAGCGGGTAGTAGTCGCAGTGCGAGGTTGTATTCGTATTTTCCATCCCAAGTGTTCAGTTGTGTATCGAGTGTTTAGAAAAATATCAACATTAATCCTAAGTCTTCCTGGTAATTTTCCGCAACTCCTCGAAATGCTAAATGGATAGTTCGAAATTTATACAGATTTGGACTCTTAATGTAAAACAATAGAATTCTGTGTGTAATAACATTTACGTAAGTGATTGATGGAATTTCGCAGGACTATTATTCAATTTTGTTGATACAGAATAATTACAATCTGAATATTTCGATAACAGTGTTACGCACTATTGATGCATTGATAGCCACGTCATCATCCCTCATGTATCATTGGTTATTATTAATTCCGATGACTTGTGTAATTAAGTGAATAGCAGTTTTACTCGAAATCGAATCATCCAATGTTTACTAGATAACGATTAAATTAAATTTTCTCTATGATTGCTTAGGTGAGTGAAGTTTAATTCAAATAAACTGAAAGAGAAAACATTCTAGAGTAATTGAAAAATTAAATTCAGTGAATTCTTTGCACTAATGGCTTTTGAAGTATTCAAATTGTTTTATGAAAACAGTGAAACAGAGTGTTTAATGTGCTAACAAATAGCCTATCCCTATGTTGTATCACTATTCTTTCAACATGTTGAAGCGAGGAAAATGTAATGTTTTGGTGTGTTTGCGGGCTGAATTGAAACAATGAATCTTCAATGTAATGGACGGTGAAAACTAGATTTACAATTTCCACACGACTCACAGTATTTTATCTCTGTGTGTATGTGTGCCTGTGGGGGGACAATGCAGATGGAAAATCTGTGACATATTATTTTGGAGAGTTATCCTGATCTCTTCTGAATTGAACGGCGGAAGTCGGTCATGCTTGTTCTCTATTTTCTTTATCCCACTCTTGTTCATCCACGTTTTGAGTGAATATCTGTGTGTTTTGTGTGTGTATGTGTGAATGTGTATGTGTTAGTGTGATCTTGAAAAGGAAAAAGTCGAAAAAAAACACTACGTGCTTGTCGTTTCCAATGAAAACTTGACGAGAACAAGAAGAGGAAGAGCTGTAGGATTGACTTGACACGAACCTACCCATCAGAAATGTACGCTCACGTACACGCTGAGAATGGCATGTGCTGTTATTTGCCGACTGTTCTTTACCTAGAACGTTACCGTAAGTCCTCTTGATTTGTACAACATTTTACCTTCATTTTACGTGACTCTAACTAGTTATTTCGATCAACATTGGGGCACAAGAAAATTTTGAATTCCTAAGTTATCGGATTCAATGCTGTACGATCATTTGAGTTTCGAATTTTCGTGAATAATTTAAATGCAACGTCCAATTGCATGGGATACATTGAATACGAGAGGGGCCAATTAACAGAATTATCCGGGATTTAACTGGACGGGAAAAAATCTCTGGGTCCCGGCAAAGTTCGATGCAGCATGAAACAAGCATGGAATTGCCATGATTTGTCCCGATAGCGCGGGAGTCCTATTGATTGTTTCTAGTAGCTAACGAGTAAAAAAAGGATATAATGCTTTTTTGAATTCTCTGGATTCAGTTTAACTTAATTTGAAATTGATGGGATTCAATGAATCATTCGATACAATCCGGAAAAATAAGGGACCTGAATCAAGGAGAGGAAGAAACGTATTTTCATGAATTCAATCAGGTAATTGAAATCATTCTGTTTTCTCCGTCTTTACAATGCTTGATTCGGAAAAGTTTCCTCTCAATTGAAACTTTGGTAGAATACCTCAACACCGAAAATCTTATTTTACTTTATAGAATGTGTGCCCAAGAAATTTGACAATTTTCATCATCAAATATCAATGTTGAACGTGAATGTAGAGAGCTACCTTGTTAAATATTTAATGTACTGATCATTCACTCGAGTTTCTCTGAACTGTTTGAGTTTGTGGGGAAATTTTTGGTGAAATATTTTAAGAATTTTTCATTCTCACTCCTTCGAAACATCATTCGCACATCTGGCAAATGTTTCTCCTATTCACAGCATTATACAAATTGAAATTTCATTCAAATATCACGTAAAGCGCATATTGAAGTTTCAAAGAACATGAGCTGAGTCGAAGTTTTCTCCTACCCTTCAACTTTTCAACATCACATAAGCTTGTCAGTTTAAAGTCTGAGCTAAGTCTTCTAAGAAGGTATTAAGAATTCCAGAGTAAATTTTCAATTTGAGGAATCACGAAATTCTTCACTGAAACTGATGTAATAAATCAATTACACGAAAAGTTTATATTTAATAGTAAAACGGAATAACATGTTGAGTCGAAAAATCTCATCGATCGACATCTGTTCATATATTGTTAAGAATTGATGATAAAAATTCTATTCGAAAAAAATCAACTGAACCTGTTATTCATCAGTACAATGATTAAATCAATGGATAGAATGCTGATATAATCCATCAATATTTTCATCCATTTTTGATGAAATTCTTGACAACTGTACCCAGATCGTGTGGCGTTATTCGTTCACGTTAACCATCCCCCTGTGTGTTCGCTCGATTGCGTTATATCAGCTTTTGAATATATAAAATCTCACTGGCAGGTCGCTTCGCCTCCTGCTCGTGAGCTGTGCGCTGAATAAAAATTATCCGTCCCAACCGTTTCAACATGTACGCGATATGAAAGTCCAACTATTCTTTTTTGCCCTCGTTCCGTTCTTTCAGAGGGTTGAAGTGAACAACGTGAAACTTTTTTCACCATGTCTTACACGGTAGATAAAGCTCAAAATATGGATGACATTAAATGTTGGAAGGTGAAACAATTTCATGTGAAGCGAAGGGAATTCGGAACAATAATATGCGAATTACTGAAGGCTTGCCTATGAAAATATCACGAATAAAAAATATAGTTTCAGCACATTATAAAAAAACGCACGGAAAGAGTATTTGAAGGAAAATCATATCAAAAAGAATATATTTGCACGCTATATGTATGTACATATTGTGGATAATGGAGGCATATTTGCTTTGTACCATTACCGGCAGAAAATCGTATGAATAGATTATTCAAAAAATAGAATATCAATGTATTTTTTTTGGTATGGTTCCGTATTTTTTTCGTATTTTTTTTACAGTTTTACATTTATCCGAAAATCACTACGAATGTCAGTATAAATTCAAATAATTTAAATTACCATGCGAACTCTAGTTAATCATCATTGAATTATTAATATAATTACAATATTAATGGTCACAATTCCAAACGAAGATGATTTTCTATCACTATTGACCGAAGAAGAAAAATTCAGGATAAAAAATGGAGTGAGATCTAACCTATACACTTTTGAAAAATTTTGTCTAAGTTATAATATTCTATATTTATTATTATGATTTGATAATATCTGTCCGTTACTGTAGCGCTGAGACTGATCTTATTTCTAAAAATACAGTGAATTCTATGAATGATCGTGGTATCGTCGTGGAATCATCGACTAATATATTCTTGGCGCCACAATTTGTCAGAGAAAATCGCTTACATTTGATAGCCAAACGCAGGGGACCATAAATAAATGACTTTCCAGTGTAGATATCCAGCAAATACACTCGTTAATGAAGAAAGTATACAAGTTGGAAGTCTTGTACTTTCCATCCACGATTTAAGGTTTGAAATTGCGCCCAGGGGAGGAGATGGAGAAAGAGAGAAAAAGAGAGAGAAAGGAAGCACTCATTCTTGAATACAGAAAGCCGCTGCCATTCAGAATATTTATCTTGGCTAGCAATTTCTGGCATTCTCCGAAATGTAATAGAGAAGGCGAATGATAAATTCAATCTGGATAATTTGGCATTGTCTGTTTTACTGGTTATATTATGGTTAAGTAGGAGATGCTGGAGTAAATTTTCCTCGTGTATCATAAACTATTCGGACATTGTTTTCATGGTAATTCAAGATAGACTGCGTTTATTAACTCTTGCAGGAGTTTGTCGAGTAACTTTCTGCACGGAAAAATTGTATAAGAAGAATATATATCAAATAGACAAAAAATATAGCAACAGTAAATAAAATATTAAAAAATGACAGGATAATAGTGAACGAATATATTCATATAATGGACTTTCCGAGTATCCAGAGCATTGGGTTATATGTTCGGTGCACATTAGTTATAAACTAAAGTTTTTGGTTATAGAGTCGCATGGAAATACAGGAGATGCTATAAAATGTCTAGAAAAATATTTTTTGAGCATCGGAAGAATTGTTAAAAAAATTAAATGAAATGTCGAGTATGAATATAATCTTTTTCCTAGGGTTTCATATTTTTTTATTATATCTTATGTACAATCAGTAAATAATTTGTCTACATACCATATACGTTTTTGTATACAGGGTGTATACATAACACAGTAGAGGTTCGAGAGCATCTATTTTTCTCACAATAAATCGACTTAAATTGTAAAGAATTTTCCGTCCGCACTAGCTTATGGAGATGAATCCTTACTTCCAGGTGTCTCTGTGAAGGTTTTCGCAAGTAGGAGAATGATAAATGCCTGTCTCGTTGATCCGGAGCTCTGAACAGGTACTTTCTGAGTGCCTATGATTATTAGGCGTTTCAACGGCGTAAACATTAGGAACAATATATTACCAAGGTAGTAAAGTGCAGATATAGTGAGTGAGCTTGCAGGAAGAAAATAGAGAAGTTGATGGAGGAAGTTTTTGAGGGATAAACGTTACAGTGAGTTTGTTACTCTAGTTACCTCAATATTTCATTCGAGTTTTGTTTTGTATTGTTGAAGTCTTCAACATTTCATTCTCCCGTTATGCTGCACGAATTATTTAGATTCGTCAATGTCTAGTACAATATTTCTTCTTGGTTCTTGAGGAAAATTACTTAGATTTAGATCCATCATTCTTGTGACAGTAGCAGTCATAAGTTGGAGAAACTCTGGAATTAAAGAGAATTGTCAAGATCAATTCGGTCTAATTTATTATTCCATGCGAGCATTTTTCTCTTGATCTATTACATAACTTATGGTATAAAAAATTCAATGTTTGGATGATCTTAAATCTCCGAGAAAAAAGACTTGAATCATGTCTTTTCTTCGGAAAAAGCGTATGATTTCAGAATTTAAGTATTCTAAATAACGGCATCTAAATTATTTCTAAAATATCTCAACAACGGTGAGACTTAAGAGATTTCATCAGGATATCTTTTTCGTAAGAAATTGAATTCTCTACAGAAAATGTCTCTTGATATTTTTTCATAAATGCGCACGTTCCAAAGTTATCCGCAAAAGAATTGAGTTGGCATATACTTTCACGATCAATTCTTATTTGAGCTCTTCTGAATTTTTTATGAAGAAATCTTCTACTTGTCTGATTTCAACGACTACGTGGATAAGTGACAGGCCATCGATATATAATATTTTCATAAGTGTAGATCACTTATCAAGAGCGAACGTGATACTAAAAGGTAAAAGTCAGATAGTGTTGGTTGAAATGTAGGAGTTTCTCGAGGGCCGTTTCTTCGAGGGTTCGATTATCGGACACTTAGCATTGACATCCTCAATGACTTTATCTCAGGCGGAATAATTGTCACGTTTAGTTCCAACAATTATTATATTAACTCTTGTGTTTCACCACATTCAAGATAAATTATAGGAATAATTTTATGTGAAAAACATAGTTACTTACACTAACAGTATCCACTATGTTTTGTTAAGCCGTAAAGTCTTGGCTCCTGCTGTGGACATTAACGATGGCCGTGGCTCCTAATTCACGGCAGCTCCTCATAACGGGTTGTACGGAGAAGGTCTTGTTAAACGTTACCCTGTGTATAATTTACTAATTTTCATCCTCTAAAAGAAGAAAAAAAGAGGTACATTATTATCATGACAAAGCTGGCTTTCCACTGGAATTGACTTGAATGAGAATCTTAGTATTCTCATCTTTCGGGTTTAGAAGAGCAAGGAGGTGATATAATTTCTCGTAATTATTGAAATCTGATGATTATAATTTTTGCGGACATCTTTTTGAATTTAAAATGATAATAAAAATTAGGGGTAAGACAGAATTACTACTTTTCTTCAAGATTCGATTGTGTTGGCTATAAATTGTAGGTCTGTATAACTATCCGTCACTACTCTTCAAAATTCCCAAAGTATGTAGAATTCCGAAAAATGAGACAGTTCCTTTCGCGCACCTCCTACCTTTTGCTCAGAGACCCTCTAATTTTTTTTCCATTGTAAATGTTTTCAGCCTTTCAATGGAATCCATGAAAAAAAACATCCATCTCAATCTGTCCCACTTCACCCCACCTTCCACTATTAAAATCGCAGAATCAAAGAAAAGCGAATTCTCCGTGACATTTCCCTGCGAATTCAGCGATTCAGTTTTTTTTTCCTGTGCAATGGAAAATTTTGAATTGCGTCCCACACATTCAAGTATTTCCTGAAATTTGACATCGATCTACTACATCCGATAATCGCGTTAACCGTCGTTTCATTCACCCAAGCACGCCCCCATTACAAACGACTTTTACCCAGAGAATTATTGGTTTATAAGGTACCCTCCTCCACCCATCCATCGGCACGTGCTTGGTTTTTACGATCGCCAATTTCTCCGTCCCTCTTACTACACTGAACGAGTAAAACATCCATTGACCAAGAGATTGACGGTTAAATAGAAAAAACGAGTGATCTGCTCAGTGAACACAGTAACGAAATTGCAGCACTCCAGACGATTGGATATGTTGATACAGCTTAAGTATCCGCGACGACATACGTTCTCTAGCAATTGTCATTGCCTTTTGAATCAAGACTTTTTTCTCTGAATGTAGAAAAATGAAGATACGCAAGATTTTTTGACGTTCAACTATAGCAATAGTGGCGTTGGCAATGGAATGAAGAAAATGAGGATAAAGGAAGCAGTGAAGAAATGCATTGATGTGTAAAGGAAAAAAGATAGACTGAGATAGAAAGAAAAGCATACATTGAGAAGGAAAAATGAGTGTAGATGGCTTTCTTCGTTCACGAAGATGTCACGAAGTCGATGCAATCGCCATTATTTGTTCTCGTGGCATAAATGCGAGAAGTAAAAGGCAAGCAGGCGCTCTCGGATCGTTTGCTACTAGTCTTATAGTAATGTTCATGTTCTACCGTATACGTCGGCTGAATATGTATGTTACAGTTACGTTCAGATCATTCTTAGATGAAGGAAATAGAGCAGCAATATGAAGTCAACACAACAGAATGAGGTACCTTTTGCTCCTTGCGTTAAAATACTTTTCTGTATTGTAGAAACACTTCCTTCGTGTGTGTTTGTCTCTTGGAATTTTTTACTTCCTCTTCTTCGCTATGGCATTTCGTCGTTCATCCTTTGTGAAAAACGTAAGGGGCTTGTGACGTTGTGTAGGGTTTCCTCGTTGCAGTAATGTCAGTACTGAATCCGCTTTGGTGTCGTGAAAAAAGTCTTCTGGTGAACGACTCTTCTTTACTACATGTAAGTCGGAGAGAGCGTCGAAAAGGGTTTTCGGGGAGTAATGATACTATGCAATAAAATCTTGTAAAGAAACAGTTGATTGGGTCTTACATTGAGACATTTGATATGTAGTTAAGTCTTAATGGAATAACATCGTCGCACGTAAGATCGAAGGGACGTTAGTGATCTTTTTTTTTGTTTTCACAAAAAATGGGTTTGAAGAAAATTAAGTTGTAATAGAAAAAAAAAAAATTAAGTGATTTTCAAAATATCGAAATTACGATTGGATAACCAGGGAAATTTGAGCGGAATTTCTGCAGCGATCACAATTGCAAATATTCCTAAATTTAAGAAATGTCTGAATTCATTCTGTTTCAAGAAAATGATTTTTTTTTCCAAGTAATTAATGAAAATATTTTATTCTTTTTCTAGAGGCTCACCGAGCACTGGAACTACTGGAGGATTATCGTGCGAAACTTACGAGGCCTCAGGATAAGCAGCTACGACTAGCCATAGAGCGCGTAATTAGAATCTTCAAGAGCAGGCTCTTCCAGGCTCTCTTAGGTAAGTACAAGAAGAAAAAAATTTTATTACACTCTTTTCATGTACCGTAATCTTTTCAACAAAATTCTTTTCGGAGACTCATGTCAAGGTGTCGGAAGAATTAAGTACAATGAGAGACACACGTAAGATAATCCTTTTGAGGGGTTCGCTTTGTGATATAATTTGATAGCTGGGTCGGAACAACAGAGAACGGAGATTAGGCACTCGAGTGGTGTATAAAGTGCGTGGATATATTATTATGTGCTTTGGTGTAGATTAATCTCACGTCTCTCGTGAATAATGATTAATGTACGTTTGTCACGTGATCAAGTACGGTAATTAAAGCTAATCATCCACGTAAAATTGGTAGTTTACCAGCTACCTACCTAAACCCCACAGGGAATAAGCCTTGATGGAAGACGAAACCCGTGCAGAAAAAAATATATTTTCAAAAAAATAAAT
>JABSMS010005509.1:0-15472 GCA_018902275.1 Aleiodes sp. PSUC_FEM 10030003
ATGTTTAATTTATATCATTATAAAATTTTCAATAATTTATGAATTACGAAATATTCTTAATCGTTCATTCATTGGACAGTTCAACCCTATCTAATAATTTTTGAGATCCATGGGTGGTATTTCTGCTTGGAAAATTATTTTCGTAAGCCTCTCCATGTTCATTTTTCAAATGTTCAATCATCCCTGAAGTATCGGAATAAAAAGCAGAGGAAAGTCAATATAAATCGAAACAAGACGATATTCATCCAGAGAAAATTAGAATTTTTCTCTCTCCAACAGAAACCAATAAAAATTTCATAAATATTCTCTTCCCGAAATAACGAAATCCATCTTTGCCAGAATTGAAATTTCTTTTTCTTCATAATAAAAAAAATTGAGGTCAACGTTTTAACTCATTTCTCGATCCAACTGTTGTCCAGACGAGAAAAGTATCTTCAGTAATATAAAATATTCAAAGATTGAATGTTTTATTGCTCAAGCGGTAGTAAAAGTTGGAGTTATCCATTGAAAATAGATGTTCCAAACAGTACTTAACTACTCCAAGTAGTTATACAAAATATATAGCTCCCCAGACCTGAAATCCCTGAATATATTCAAGAATAATCAACCTAAGAATGCAAATTCACAATTGTTGTAAAGGTCTCATACAATTCTTCATAATCCGTCGGGGATTATCAAGAAACCCCATTAGTTTTATGCCTTCTGATACAATTTTTACAAGATAGATTTCATCAAGACCACCTTGTTATTCTATATTCGTAGAATCTCCCATCGTATTATCGTTAAAAAAAATTGATTTTTTCCATCCACGATTATGCATGTTTCCTGTTAGTCCATGAATTTGATAAACAACGATAAACAATATGATTAATCCTTTATGCATCGTGAATATGTACAGCACTCAACAGTATTCCAACACTTTACGATGAATCCAAATAAAAGAAATTAAGTAAAGGAACCCACCTGGGGTTGTAAAGGTTAAATCTTTATCGTCTAGTCGGCATCACGGAGTTAGTCCAAGTTTCCGTGTGAATCATCGAACGCTTTGAGAAATTCTTTTTAATAATATATTTATATATACGCAGGAAGCTATAGTTTTACCAGCAATATCGAAGAAGTAAAAGGTTATATTGACTGGCTATGCTTATATATGTTATATGCTCATTGGAATATGTCGGTATGCTGAATAACATCTTGGGACATAACGTTATTACCGTTATTATATCCATTACAACAGCTTTTGAGATGAACAATAGGCACTCAATTACTTCTTACAATAGATAACACTGATTATCAATTAATTAGTCAGCTGTTGCAACACTGGTCGAGCGATTGCGCAATCACGAGAAGTTTTGACTATTTGTAAGCATTTTGCTACAATTCTGAACAGTTGATTTAATCGCAAACGATAAACCAAATTCAATTGGTATACATGGACTCGGTTTAATAGTTAAGTCATGAGATTTACAGCCACTCGTAAATATCAGAAATGCAGGACTTCACGTCAATTGTTATGTGCTACAGATTCTCTTATGAAGAAATTCTGTGTGTGTTAAACGCGAGTACAAACGAATGATTAATGCATGAGAGATATTTTCCGATCTCAAAGTCAAACTCCTAAGGCTGCTGTTATATAGAAAATGATACAAAACATATCCATCCAATGGTAAGGACTTTCTATCTATTCAACTTGTCCAATACAACTTGAAGCATATATCCAACTTTTAGCCTGCGGTTTATTTGATTATACGCGTGTCAGATCAGTTGAGGCTTTCGAATCGAATGATCGATTGGAAATAAATATAAAACGTCCACAAATAATGAGATTCACGTACCCGGGCAAATGGAGCTACTCTTCCTATCATCTAATCTCCTGTCAATATTACATTCTAACAATATTGAGAGGTCAATTTGGGAGCAGTCAATGCAGACACAACCAATCGAGGCATCTGAAGTGGATTAAATATTTGGATTTTTTGCTTTCGTTGCGAATCTTTTTACAATGAAATTAGTAGGAATTCACAGTTACATGCAACATCGAAACATGTGCACTTTTGAAGGGATGGTAAAAATTCTGAAATTATGTTTCTCTATGTTTACAGAGCCTGACGATGCTTCAAATTAGGAGCGCAACGTCCCGAATTTAGAAATAAATATGAAAATTGACATCTGTAGTGATTTTAGCCCGATTTCCCGATTAACCGCATATTATTAGAAATTATTTTTCAAATTCAAGTAAATTCTAAATAATAAATTTCGGGAATAGAACCTCAATTGAGTCAAAAGGGCGTAAGTGCCATTCTTTAAAAATCTACAAAAATTGAATTTACGCTCTTTTATTACTCAGCGGAAAAAATGGCACGTCCCTTTGATTCTACGGCGAAGATATAATGAACTCAAGTCCAACTTTGCAGAAATATAGTAGTTCCAGGTAATTTTTTTTGATGAAATAGATTTCCTCTGAGATATTCGTACCACACCATACACAATAAAATTAATAAGAAACTGAAAATCTAATAACCAGTCGATAATTCTAGGATATTTCGCAAACCATCGTCGTAGACTCATCAACGATGAGATCAACGTGTCATTAACAACAAATCAACGCTCGGTTCTTCATTACAAGATGCTCAACTCTATCTCTTTTTCTCCCATCGTTCATAAATGACGTTACACGTTGTGGCTACTTGGCTACCGCTAATTGCTCGTTGGCGGTAACGAGGCTTGGATGAATTACATCGCATTATCGATAGCCCACGGGTTGTATGACTATCGTTAGAATATCTGTGTTCATCGTTGAACGCGTCATCTCGATTTATTAATTGAGTCCTCTTTTATTTTTTCGTAAACTGAATCAATTAATTTCGTTCTTCTTTTTGATTATCTGAGATTCGTTGGGTTCGTACCGGAAACCATCTGGTGATGGCCAGAGGAAACGCGTTGTTCTGTTGACCAAACGGATTCCTGCATTACCGATTCGCTTACCGACTCGTACCTACTCTCGGGAGAAAGATTATTTGGTACAGAGCAGCTTCCCTGAAGGAAAGGATCCACTGCGGAGGCTGCAGAGATCTCCATCTTCAGTTGATCATTCAATTCAGGAGTTATCTCCCGAGTTTTGAATTTGACTCGGCGATCGGTAAATGGGATTAATGCAAAACGCGGATTTTCAGCGGTTTTCACTTTCATTGTTTCGAGGTAGGACAAAGCCCATAATTTGTGGTCATTAGTGAAGAATGCATGAATTATATCCTCGTAAAAACCAATTTGATTATCGTACACTGACCTCACGAGAATACGAACAGAAAAATTTCAAAGACTGATGATGACGAAAGGAAAAAAAATTGAATATCGAAGCTTAGAAAGAATATGCTGATGTGATGTTTTACACGTTTTCATTTAGCACAAGCGTTAAAGGGGTATAAAAGTTGGTACAATTAATGGCCTTACCGACACGGATCTCGAAACGGAAGAGACGGTGATTTACAACCTCGGCCCCTCCCACGGCCGTAAGAAAATCAAAAAAGAACGAAACCAATAGCAACTCGAAAAAAACGTGAAAAATTGACAGATAATTGCCCGGATGAAGTTTTCATAACGTTCTCCGTTTTGGTCCACTGATCATTGAAGTTTCAAGTGAAAACAAGGGAAACAACTCACGAATGAAAATGTGAGGAAACTTTGTGTCCGTGAAGTGCTGAAAAATACGCATCAAGTGAATAAAAAGGTACCACACAAGGTGTTGGAGATGCTGGTATCCCGCAGAGAATGGGAGAAGGGGGAAATATGTGGACAGTGGTAAGTTGAGAACCCAAGGATGGGTGGCTCGTGCTGGAGGATGACCTCTGACCGTGAAGAGAGTGGAGCGAAAAAGATGCCATGGCACGCGAGGTCCGAGAGCCATGGGTACTTTTCTCCTTGGTATTATGGCCTCAGGCACGCGCTCAGGCACTTCTCTCTCTTTTCCTCCATCATTCCTCCTTCTTATTCTTTTTCATCTCTTATTTCTTTCCAGTTTCTTTCCTCCTTTTTTCTTACCTCGAATGGATAATACCATGCGATTGGCTCGGTGTCGTGCCAATGCAGTACCGCAAAGTGGTTGGCTCTACTTCGAATCAGCCTAATGTGAATCCCAACGCAATCTTCATCATATGCATGTAATGTTCATTATAGTAAAATTGTGTAGTTGACTGCTGCTTTTGAAAATGAGAATGAGAATAAATTCACCACATATACGTAATATTACGCGCTTGGCTTTCGTGCACATGTAACTTTGGGGGGGGGGGGAGAACACCTACTAGCTTCTCGTGCCAAAAGGCTTTTTTCGATGATTTGAATAAACGCGTGCGCGCCGGCTTCTCCTTTTTATTCATCGTACAAAAACCAAACGATTTGCCCCCCAGGCATTTTGCACATTCCACGTGAAATTCTCTGCGATTCTCGGACATTATTATTATTACCATTTTGTTTCGTTTTTTTTTACTTCATTTTCAGTATATTTAACCCTTCTCATGTAAATCTACACAGACTCGTAACAATTGAAATATAGAACTATTATTTTGAATGAATTTTTTTTGAGCAACCAGACTACAGCAGTGGGGCGGGATGAAGGGCGTTACTGGCTAATTATAATTGCAAGACGGCGGCATTAACTAACGCTAATTGCTACGTAGTGTCTGGCCAAACACCCGGAACAACCCCTTCGGATTCTCAATCATATGTAATTCATCTCAAGTTTGTTTTCAGAATGGAGTATTCAAAAAAGTTAGAAAAAAAAACGATTTTATATGAAGATTCTAATGAAATGGTTTGAGATGGAATTTTTTCAGTGATTTTGTTGGAAAGCTGAGGAAATTTCGGATGGAAATCATCCGTCGAAATTGATTTTCGGGATTTTTTCGGATATTTCGACAAAATATCACTCATTTCAAGCCATCTTCGAAGATAACTCTAATGTCTCCGTTTTACCCCTAATGTTCACTTTACCCCGCCTACTCCTCTCTACATATCCATACACATGTACTTGCGTGAATCTGTCAGCTGAAAATTTAATTGCGAATATATACTTGTTGCGAGAAAAAATACGTTATGAAAAATGTACGTAAATAGGATTGAAAAGCAATTTATACGTGTGCCGGTTTTTTTGCAGCGTCAACTCTTGCGCTTCGTCATGATCATGAATATGATAATTGAGAACTGGCCTACAGTGCGGGCGTGGAATGAACGCGCATTTCCCTTCCTCTCCCCCTCCCTCAATGTTTTTTTTACCCCGTTTATTTTTACATGTCGATCATCCTGACTTTTTCATAAATTCATGAGTTATATCCAACTTTGTGACCTGATAATTCACCGAGGCTGACTGTCGTTGCGTCAATCAATGGATGAAGATTAAATGATTTTTCTATCATGATAATATAGTGTGTGACTTTTTCAATGAAACAAACTGAAAAAACATTAAAGAAAAATAATGCGCAAGATGAAAATAAATGGTTTCTAGTGCAACAGGTATAACAACGTGGGGCTAGTACCTGCACAATTCCGTAAACTGATAACAGTAATTATCGTATGTATATGGCTATGTTTATGTGTGTGTTATATGTCACTTTAAGCAAAAGCCTCAAACGGCTGGCCCGAAGCTAAACAGACAACGCTGTTGCCTTGTATATATACAGTAAAAGCCAGTAGAGAGAGTAGAACAGAAACAGTGGACACGGTATTTATCAACTGGTGACTTAGGTGAAGCCCATGGAACCTGGACTTTGGCTCTCGGTAGTTGTGCCTGCGGCTAAATACAAAAGCGCGGCGGGCGGTTTCGCCTAATGCACTAATAACATACTGCCGCTGTGGATGATAATTAATAACATATTGTCGTAACCTCTTCCCCCACCAGAACGGGGAAAGACAGAGATGGAAAGAGGGGAGGAAAAAGAAATTGTGGGTGGACGCAACGTTTGTGATATCATGTTGTCTAAATATCTTGGCAAAAGGATAATCATTCGATGGTTACTGCACGGAGAGAAAATGATTGGAAATTTTATAGAGATAATCTGAGAAATTCTTATGCAGTTGAGTAATTCTGTAATTTTCTCATAATGAGTAACAAATTCATCAATTTAAAATTAAGCCACCTATCATGGAAAGTATATGTAAGAGCCAATAGGCTGCAACTATGTAAATAATTATTAGGTTAAGTACTTGTAAATACTCTTGTCGATTTATGTTGAATAAAATCATTGAAATTGAAGAATTCAATTTTCCTTGGTATAAATAGATTAGCGAAAACAGAATACTACTGGATTATTGTACGGAACCATAATTCCTCCTACTCTTTTTTCTCCATGTGCAAATATTCGTCTCACAATCTATTTCACTCTCACGTTTTTGCTTTTTAATTCTATCTGATTCTTCCCTTATTCTTTTGCGTGTCACTGTTCAACTTAGCCTCACAAGGCTAAAAACGAGTCTCAACGCAAATAAGATAATTTCCATTATAAACTGTAGAAGTAAAGCCAAGTAAACGATGTTGGATGTTATTTACTTGGCCGGAAGAAGAGACTCGGGGAAAAAGGTAGATAACAATGCAAGTTCAACAATAAAGACTAAAGGAGGGAAAGAGTAAAAATAAAACGAGATGAATAGTATGAGAAGAAAGTCTGCTTTATGCGGCGGATCTTTCCGACTCTTTGGTTATATTGAAATTCTTAGCTCACCCCAAAATTTAATTTGTATTTTCGTTGGAAACTGAAGGCCTTGAGTTGCTGCCACTCATCAGCTTATATACTCTAGACAATTTGTACTTGTTAACTCACCTGAAAAGAGAAGAAATAAGAGTGAATTAAGAAAAAATTACGTGAAAATATTTGGAGTAAATTAGAAATGTTTGGATGACATAATTCAGAATTAATTGACACGGTTGCGCAGAAGTTCTACTGGTATATCGCATCCGGACTTAATGACTCCATAATAGATCATTACGTCGAGAGTGTATATATGTAGAAACGTTGTAGATACAGCAAGGAAGTCCATCGGGATCTAACAATTCATTGTTGTTATCTACACGACTGAGCTTCCCTCTGTCTCCGAATCTGCATCCTTCGTATGCTCACCTATTATGGTATATGTATTATTGTCCCAGCGATAGAGAAATGTAGATTGTACTGGTAGATAGTATGAATTGAGATCGCCTGGGTGTGATATAGATTGGGGTGGGCGAAAGGGCGTGATACTCGTTACGGCTCTCATTAAGAAAAACTTTTCATGAGCACGTGTCTAAAATGTTTCATTTGTTCAAGAAATTCCGGTGAATCATAATAGCGAAGAGAATGTTTTTATATCTTTTGATTAGACGGGAAATTCCTTTTGAATATTTCTTTGTGTCTGATAATTCACATGATGGAACATTTTTTGAAAACTGATTGGGAAATGCATTTTCGATAGTGAAAAACTTCTTTGGAATGTTTCAAGTCATTAATGAGGATAGAATGCTTCTTATGATGGAAGAATGCTCATGCGCATGCGCTTGTTTCCTAAATAATTATTTAATTGCAAGTCTCCCAGTCGCCAATAACAAAACCTCGTGAGATGATACTTCAAAAATGTGTGCGTGTGTGATGACAGGAGTCACCAAATTCCTTAGAAATTAAGATGAAGACTTCTAAATATTCGTCAGTATTTTTGGTTCGCGTGCAGGATATTTTCAGTCTAATATGAGCTAAATCAGTCCACCAGTTTCCGAGACAACTGCATTCTCAACGAATTCATCCATCTCCGAACACGAGATTCATAACGATAACCTAGAATTTCCCATTCCAAGCACGTCAACATTCTGACCGATATTCCAGATGCACTTGTTGGGAATATTCTTTCGACAGCTTTGCAGAATCTATCAGCAGAAAAGATGCTTTTGAAAGTTTCTGAGATCAGCTGCAAGACACGAAGGATCAATTTCGGAATACTCTTTCCTTATTCGAAATTACGAAAGGTATCGTGTCTGAATCGTGTCAAAAGCAATTGTTCGCATATTAATGCAAGTACTGGTTTTAAAATTATTTTTACTGCTCACATTCAATAATCATAAAGCTCAGAGCAATTTTCGGAATATTGAACCAAATTAGGTCATTATTTCCTCCTGAATGATTCATTTATTACTCCAAATTTCTTAATGATATTTCTCGAAAAGGGACTTTGTTGAATTGAGAAAGTTGTTTGCCATCAAAAATACGTATTCCTTTCAGAATTAAAAATCAGAATTACGTAATTCAGAACCTTACAAAAAGAAGTATACAGAAATTACGTTCATTCAAAAAAAAATATGAATAACTCTACGTTTATTAAAATTTCTTTTTTTCTGTCAAGATGCAATTAAATATAACGTGCAGAGGATTTTGCTTGTACTAATTGTGAATGGGCATGAAAAGAGAGGGAGCCCGTAGAGATGGATAAATTTTTCGGTGCTGTTATATTAGAATGAGAGCAAAACAAGTGAGTGAGAGAGGAGTGCGATGGTGCCACAGAAATGAATAATGGATCTGAACGCAGCCATGCCAGCGCCAAGTTGAATATTCATAATGTGCCGCTATGTGCTGTGGGCGCGCGGGAAGCTACATAGCTATTTTAGCCATCCTATAGTGTTTCTATACCTATACACGTACGAAATATAAACGCTCAGCCAGTACTATGGAATGAGGGCTGAGAGCTACCTGCTTGAATATGGAGCGGTCCGGGGCGTTAGTCGCTCCAATGGATACCCGAATACGTATTTTCATCCAACTCGCAAAATTGGACCTCCAGATTGAAACTCAACCAGTCAACTTCATATATCTATATGTGTAACTATACATTATATCTACCACCGAGGCGCAACTCCTGAATGGGAATATGTTTCATCTATTTCTATCCAAACTTCCATCATTTATGATTCAGTTGATTGCATAGTTATCGTGTGAAGGGAGACTAATTCAGAATTTATTTCCGTAGAGCTTCGGAATTTTATTTTGACCTATTCATTTAGTGATTTTTATTCTTAAATGAATATGATAGGATCACGAAATATTTTTCAAATTTGGAAGGGTTTGAGATAATTTCATCTATGAGAGAGTAATTCTGCCATGAAAGCTCATGTTCGATTCCAAAAATTGTAAGGTGATTGTCTCCCAAATGCTACTGTTACTGGTTTGAAATATCCATTAATATTGAATTTTTTAATTTTTCTAAACCAGAAAATAAAATTCATCTAAATTTTCCAAAATTATCAATCCAAAGAAATCTCCCAGACTCTCGCCCAAGTTCCTCTTCTCCGGCGGCTGAGAGCGTCGGAATCAAAGTTCTGTGATTCATTAATTTCTCCATGTTAATTAGCTACTCTAAACTATTTTCGAATGAAGTTAATAGCTTCGAGAAATGTATTTTATGATTCTTTAGTTTTATGACGAATAAACAAGCGCTTCAGTTTCTTCAAATAAATCAATGATTCTTCGTAGTCCCAATCAACCATCTATTTGAATTTCTCGTTCACTTTTTACAGCCTCAGTGACTGTATAAAATTTCTGATGAAGGGTATATAACGATTATAGAACACTGGATTCTACGAATAAACTAAAACGCCTCAATTTCTACCATGAATACAATTAATTCGCGATTCATTCATGCATTTTCATTCGTCAGATATCTAATAACGAATATTCACCAAATTGTCATGAAATTGATTCATATCCAATTTTTCCTTTGTTATGCGAATGAAAATTCGAAATACTCTAGAATTTTCATCCTCGGATATCCCAGAGTTTAATATTGTTCCATAGTACTGAATTTATTGTTTCCAAATATTTACAGGATTTCATCAAAGTGAAAAAAATCAAATTCCACAGATTTTCAAATACGATAAAGATCATGCGAACTGATACATATTTCATCTCATTCAACTGCAAACAAATCAATCAATGACAATGTATCACTAGTTAACGGTACGCTTCGTAAATTGAATCTCGTTACTTTTCCACTTCGTCATAGAGATCTAGTAGAAAAAGACCTTAGCAATTAAACTCAATTTGAAATACTATATTACCCCTTACGATTTCCATAAACCATTGCCCTCGTGTACAATAAATATCGTAGAGACAACAATCATATTTCACGTATACCAATAATGATTGTTGACAGAAAAAAAAGTCAAGAAACGATACGCATGGCTGTTGGAATTATAAATTTTTCTCTCCCAATATATCTTTGAATGTAAATCTGTAGATTATAAAATATTCAATGACATCGTCTAATTGCTCGTGTGATTTGTTACATAGTATCTACATTCATATGATTCACTGAGATATGTTCTGTGCCGAGAGAATTGCTAGAATGTAGCCGCGCATTAGAGGGCGTTACATAGACATTCTCACCTGCTTATTAGAGTTTATCAGTAATACAAAAGACAATCGGAAAACCACGTTGAAGTATTGAATAACTAATGAAGTTATATTGTTTTAGTGTATAAAAAAAATCAAAATTTAATGGCGCGAAGACTAGCGAAAAGAGCAAAGACGCGACGGAAAAAATAAATAAAAACGAAGAATGCCACGGATGAAAATGCCGGTGTGCTCCAATATCGTGTGGTGATTGGCTGAAGAGCAGCCAAACGCGCAACATTCCGATCCGTAACAATTACCGAATAACTCGAATGTTGGCCAATATTGAGCCAAAAGCCAACCTGAAATTAAGTTGATTAGAGGCTACTGGTTCGTAACGATGCCCACTACTGGAATTTGACCAGTTATTATATAGATACCGCTAGCATGTATGCGCGTTAAAGAAAAACGTGCCTGCCGAAATTAGGTTCTCAACCTCCACCCAATTCAAATAATCCACACCTTCGCATTCTATTTTCGTGGGACGAGATCCTTAAGCATTGTTCAATCTTCGTATTTTATTTGGTTTTATTGGTGCAAAATTCACGCTATGCATTCGGCAGAGCTATCAAACTAGCGGTGGATGACCCAGGAGATTGAGTGTAGAAAGGAGAGGGCTATTGCTGAATAAACTATTCTCAGGTGATTTCTATAGAGGATACACTGCGCCCGACGGACGAGAGAGAGAAAGGCAGATGAAAGAGAGCCAGAGCGATCAAATTAAAATTCTACCGTAGCCCCCCAGAATTATGGGAATTACTGGCTCGATAACCCCTTCATTAAAATTCTCCTTTGATTAATTTGTCCGGGTGTTATTTAACCGCACGTAATTCAATGGTGCGTTAGTTTTTCGAGGTCAATTCTAGATACAATTCTTCGAGTCATAAATCGCTTAGAGATCCTCCGGAAACATGGAAACTCTCCGGGATCACGCAAACTCAATTTTGTCATTAAAGATGAGATTTCCGTTGTTCCAAACGGCCGAAAGGTGAGTAAGGAACATGTCATGACGCGAAACAAAAAAAGCAACAATCTAAAGCAGGGAGAGGGGTTCATTTCTCTTGAGATGAAAAACAGAGGACGGAGAGAAAAAAGGACTGCAAAAACTTTAGTAACAGAAATACGTCATTCAAATCCTTAATACTTGTCGAAAAGCTTTCGTGAAGCGTTCAAAGGTTAACCAGGGTCCCGATACCCTGTCTGGGAGTACCGGCTAGTTAGCACGAAGATTGGCTATTCTGATGTTATTGGAGGCGAGAGCGCGCGAGCGAAGGAAGACGAGAAAGAGAGAAAGATTTTCGTTATACGAATCAGTTAAACAGAGTGCGAAAAGGCAGTAAAATAGCGCGAACCTAAGCCACAGGTTATTTATTGCTTTTGCAGTGGCACAGGTGAAAAAGAAAACTAATGCATTCATTTCTTTCGTTTCACATGAGTATATCCAAAGAGTCTCCCCCTTGTGTATGCACTTTCATATTATATCCATTAAATTGCAAACGCCTACAGACAGAACAACACGATTACTGATACCAATGAGACAAGTTCGTTGTCTACACCTGATAGCTTCGTGCAGAACATAGTCGCGTGATAATACGTCGATAACAAGAATGAATTGAAGTGTCAGTTTGTTGAAAATATTGTGTGATAAGGAATTCCATTAAAACTAAATTTGCACAAGAATTATGCAGTTCTTTATCGATTCTTTTTAGTACACGTTTATGGTCTTTATTATATATGTGAAGTGGAGGGCATTCAAGTAAATGTGCTGCTTGTTCAAGCTGAACATTAACTCGAATTTTACGATCAACAAGCAATTCTCATAATTTAAAACGATGGAAAATTAACCATCCCACTTTTGTGACAAGTCTTTGGGGGATACTTTTATGAATGTAGCAATGAATACTGCAGTTTGTACTCATGAACATGAAAAAAGCGATGAGTATACTGCTCTTTGAATGCCCACATCTATAAGTTGTGAAGCAGACTCGTGGAATGATTCCATTGTGCCAAGATTTTACGAGTTACTTATCCCGAGGCCTGTCATTACGGTGTTTGCGGTTAGCTTGGACTCGCGCCACAGAATTTTCACAGTGATTTACGGCTCAATATCTGTTAATTTATATTCCATAATGCATTTTAACGTATCTATTTCACTTGTTTATATTCGCCACTTACTCTATTCCACAGGATTCCTGGGGAAACAAAATAATACGTGGCACGCGCTGATGATGAGGATAATGCTAATATTTTTGATGAATGAAACATATGTATAACACGAAATCCCGAAACCCCCACCGACCACCCACCCAAGCGTGACGAGCTTCTCTTCCGCACACCAAAGTCAATTAGGCTCCACTATATACCACTATATATCGCCTAAATTTTGAACCTCTCATTGGACCGGTAATTTGCCGGGTGATTTATCATCCGAGGAATATGCCATAAAAACTTGCAACTAATTCTCTCCTCAATGATAGAAAATTAGGGAAAAAGAAGAGTTAACTTAGTTTTGAATAATTTATCGATAAATCTTTACCATTTGGTGCATCCTTGCGGTGTTGTAATAGTCTAGATTCGGCATTTGTTCCAGCACTCACAAAAATCACCGAAAAGTACCCTCAATTTGTGTTAACAAAAAACTGAATTAATAAGTTCAGGCACTGATCACCGACGGACCATAGTTTTCGAAAACTACGAGTCACACACCAACATCGAGATCACCATATCAGTATTAAAATAATCACCAAAAATATTAAAAATAACTCAAGTCTCTTGAAAAATACAGTATCGTACCTTCAATGACCATATTATGCTAATAATACGTGCAATACTTGACAAACAGCTGAAGAACTCATTGGCCCGAGGTGAGAGTGCGCGAATCTCGGGAGGATCACTTGTGTTTCGAAAAGCCGGTTGTTCAGATATCACGTTACACGGTATATTGTTTCCGATATGTCTGGTACGATTCAGGTTTTGGCTTGTGTGTAGGTTGGATTCTTTAACCGTCGTACAGAAGAACTCGAGGGTTACTGAGCCCGCGGGGCCTTAGCTACCAGAAAGACGGGCCTCAGCTTCCAGAATGGTACGTTGGGAGGGGAATTGGGTGCGGCCCCGCGGATTCCCTCGAGCAAAAGTGAGCGTTGGGATTGGCTGAAACTGCTGGAGCGGGATCCAATCACTTTTCCTCTGTCGGAACAGGTTGAGGGGCCCGTGTGACGCCCGGGCCACCGGATTGGATGAAAACTATGGGACCTGATGAAGCAACGAGCCCGTACTCTCTCTCTGATTCACGGCATCAGAATGAAGTTTTAGAAATAAAAAACTATATTGATTCGATGATGAGCTTATAAACTCTTGATATTCAATTCAACGAAAAACATCCTATCAGCCTAATCGAACTTATTTAGTAACGAAATCTTGTACTCGGCATGTTTAAGAGAATAATTGTGTTTGCCAGAGCATCTTAATGATGAGAACATCCCCCGGAGCGGTGCATGTCCTTCTTGCAAAATTACAATTTTTTGTTTCAAAGGCAAATCATCTGTTTCATGGATTTAAACGCACTCTTCCATGAACTACAACACAGATATGAATTTTTTTTAAGCCGACCCACATTCTCACATTGAAGCAAATGATGCGATTAAATTCATGAGAGTTTTGACGATTCAGAAAACTTTTATCTATCCACCAATCACAAGGGTTTTTGAGAACGAAACCTGGTGGAAGTACGGTCATTTACTCGTCACTAAAAAAATTAAGGAAAATAAAGATCGGTAACACTTCGGGTAAAGTGCTTTATGATGAAAATTCCCACGAACCACTCCTCCATTTACACTCGACCTTTTCTACTTGCTCGTACAGTTACACACAAGATATATTCGAAATTGAGGAAGAGGAGACAGCCTGTTTTCAATGGTCAATCTAATAATTATTACAGAGTACGGATAAATTACTTTGTAATCATTATTATCGTATTAGTTCTCTCGTATTTGAATTGATAGTGAGAAACACGTGTATGAAACAATTCCGGGAAAGCATTGCATAGTAATTTAGAGAGACGCCGTGAAGAATGATTCAGGCGTCATTAACCATGCGTTGAAATGCATATTTTAACGATCCGCAGGGCTAAGCACACTGAGAGAAAAACAAATTTTTGTGAAGAACATTTTTACTTAGAAATTATTGACGAAAAAATTTTCTGTGAAAATATATATATTTTATATGTTTTCAAAGAAATATAAATTTTTTATGTTCTTCAAAATATATTTATTTCCATACGGGAGAAAAGTATTTGGTAGCGCGAGAGTAAAGGAAAAACAGACCGAACAAAGACGTCAAAGGGATAAGTGTCTTTATGTGTTCGCACATTGTCTCATCATCATCCCTCTTGACATTGCCATAGGATTTGCAGCCGATGGAGGAAACTGTAGTAATAATCTTGGTAAGGGCGTGTGTAGAAAAAGTTCCCCGTGAGCAAGGGCGTGAAAGGAATCCCGACGATGAAATTGCTTTACGAAGAATTTCTGAATCGGTTATACTGAATACGGCGGTTAACATGGAATCGTGACGGCCCAGGGCGTACACGCGAGCTCACCAGAAAATTTGCGATTGACCCGCGCACAGAACGAAATTGGTGGCATACAGCGAATAGAAGGAGGCTGGACGCAAAAAGAGATCTAGAGATGAAGAGAGAGCTGCGCATAAGGCGGCGGACGTACGGAGGGCGGACTTTTTAACGAGATGATGTACTGGAGAATTCTTTTCTTTCTGCCACTGTACTCAGTGTGTGTTCTGACTGTTTCTGCTTTAATTTATTCCACTGAATGTATGTGAATGAGAGATACAATGAGAGAAAAACAAATTTTTGTCAAGAACATTTTTCCTTAGAAATTTTTGACGAAAAACTTTCTGGAATTGGAATTGCTTCAGCTCAGATTTAATATTTTTTATCTAATAGTGAATTCGAATTTTATTGGTTAAATTGAAATTTGCATGAAAATTTGATTTCACTATTAAAGCAATGTATAAGATCTGAGTTAAATCAATTTCAATTCAAGAAATTTTATCGTTAATAA